>OMLB01024354.1:0-10330 GCA_900302555.1 Myripristis jacobus
AGGTACTGAGCTTTAATCCTCTCTTCCTTTTTTGTGTGGCTGGCAAGGTGAACGCAAGTGCAAGGTAACAGCCTGTGGATGTATCCAAGCAAATGTGATTTCCCATCACGGCAACATGAGCACCACAAAAAAAAAAAAAAAAAAAAAAAAACACACACAACATGAAACATGTCCTCGTCAGCTGTGAAAGATACAGTCCCCCCTCCAGGCTCATTAAGGTCAAATGCCACAGGGAGCCAGCAGTTGGACCCAAATGCAGACTCCACAGGCATGGATCAGGTTAATGGATCAGGAGCTGCAGGGAGACGTGCAGCAAGGAAGACAAAACAGCTAATGGGTTGACTGGACAAACACACCAGAGACTCGAGACTAGATTACCAGACTGAAGACAAAAGACTAAGCTGGCAACTGGAAACTGAAAGGCTGGCAATGAAAAACAAAAGTGACAGAGGAAGCACTACACTAAACAGCTGGCAACGGGAACGTGAACAGCGAGCAAAAAAGCGGCTGGTGGCTGGAAACATAGACATGAGTCAACAATCTGGCAACGAACAAAGAAAAGTGGCTGATATAAATACAACTGGGCCGATGAGGTAACAAGCAGCAGGTGTGTGACTGAACAGGTAGGCCAGCAGATGACTGGCTGAGGAGTGATGCAGAGAGGAGCGCACGAGTCTTGGTGGGAGCAGGGGGAAAGAGATTATTGTTGTGCAGGTATCTGGGTGAGGGAGTGCGGTGTGTGTGAGCACACACAGGGCCGACAGATAAAAGGCAAACACAACAAGGACAAAAACTGACAGGGGGAGAAAATATGCTAGAAACCATGGGACTGTGACAGCAAATACATGTCACCTTGACTGACCTGTGCCTCTTCAACTCTGATGGAGCTTAGCTGGAGTGAAGATACTGTTGTCATCTGAAACGAGATGACCTAAGGAATCAGTGATGCCATGCTGGGTTGTCGGCAAGTACCAAGAATGTCTGGTTATCGGCAAGGGAGCTAAATATTGCCTCAAAATTAATGCAAGGGAAGGACTCAAAGGAGTCCCTTGATTTCTGACCTCCAGATATCGAAATGAAAATGGGTTTCCATGGGCACCCAAAGGTGTCCTCTCTGCAGACATGCCCACCTAATGCTAAGCCCAGGCAGATTTTTGCTTGAAGTCCAAATGTGTTCTTGGAATTGCATAAATTGGCTTTGACTGGAAAGCTGAGACTCTTGTGGATTCAGAGAGCCACATTTGATTCATGTATGATGATGTTAGCCTCCATGGTAACCACTTTATTACAGTGAGACCATTTTTTTTAAACTTCACGTCACTGTATAAAATGACCTATAGTGACCTTTAGGATAATCACAGCTTCATGAAACTTTACATCCACAAACTAGATACCGAGGGTATGCAGAGGACGTCTGGTTTTCTAGGTAGTTTGACAATAAAAGGGAGTTTCTAAGACATTTCCACAACAGAACACTCGCGATCCAATCGCCGAAAAATGCAATTCTTACAAAAATCTCCAAATGTCCAAGTTTTTGACACCAAATCAATCATGCATTTTTCTGTGGTGTTCCTCAAGATCCTGGTGTCCTCATGTGGCCTTTTAGAGGGATTTCTGACCAATCAGTTCTTGAGTTGTAAAAAATGGTTAGATTTTGCACCAAATCTGTGTAAAAAATAGTATTAACCCAAAAACTGCTGTAACAACTTAAATGAATAAATAGATGCCATATGAAAACACAATGGTAATTACAGATTTATGATTATAAAAACTTGACATAGAGTGCAGAGCTGCACCTCAAAAGTCTATTAAAAATATCAAACAAATTTCTGTGAAGCCTGCTGTTGTCTATGGCAAAACAATGGACACACAGCAAGAAAAATCCATCTTAACAAGGCATTTAAACTTAAATTCAGCCATAAAATGTTGTTTTTTCTTAAACAAGCAAAAAAAAAAGAAAATTCTGGAATCAAGTGTCATTTTCTTGATCGTAGCGGGCAGATCTGCCTTATTGTTCAGCATATTTTAACTTATCTTATCCCACTGGCAGATTTTTCACCAGACTGAATATGAGACTAAATGACTTGTAAAGATGGACTTTTTTGCAGTGCATGTATGCAGGTTTTGACTGGCTGGCAACATCAGTAATGTGGAGTATAGAGTGCAGTGACCTGGCAGGGTCCACGGTATATCCTGGCAGAGCTGGCAGGCCAGCTGATCAACACTCGATTGCCCGTTCCCAATTTCACAGGGCCATGACCACTTACCACCGGCACAGGCAACCTCTGAAAAATGGCACCCAGTGAAGTTTCCATTGATCACAGCACTTCTGCAGATGAAAATATAATGGTCTATAACTCAAAAAAAGTTCTGCATCATGCTTCCCACACTAGTGCCAATGATTTTGGAGCTTAAAGCTTTTGAAATCGAGAAGAAATGAACTGTAAAGTGCAGTTTTGTCAAGGGGCTGTAAATCAGAGCAGTGGATGGAGGTGACCAGTGCACTGTGCAGCCTTTGCGTGATAAGGCATGACAGTGCCATTAAAAACCACTATGGATCAGGTTACCTCCATGCTGGCTTTTTGCACATTGCATGATTCCAATCACAGGGCTGGCATGAAACATGCCTGCGGGTGTCTAACCTAAGCTTTGGAGCGTAAACCTTAAAGCTGTGCCTACACATGCAATGGGTGTGCAAGCACATAAGCACACAAAACAGGCAGTTGTGTGTCTTAATTTGAGTAACTGTGACATGTAGGAATGTGTGTGTTGCTGTATGTATGTGCATATAGTTTGTTGTGCTGTATGATGAGTGAGCAAGTAGAGGTTCAATGCCTTGCTAAACTCATTGAACAGTGGGAAGTTTCCACCAGGCCAGTCTGCTGCAGGATCAATGTCAAACATTTGATAGGCTTTTCACTGTCCTCTTATAATTGCAGGCCAGAATTAATTCTCCTCTGTGTTTGAGCAGAGATTGGTGGCATGATAAATAGATTTTGCACACAGAGCCCACGGCCAACAATACAGCTCCATGTAGTGCAGAGAGAAGCTGATCTAGCATGTATTTCCTAATCAATCACCCTGCTGGACTCAAGGCCCACTGCCCGCCTGTGGCAGAACCTCCACAGATACCGTACAGGCTGCAGTAAAGACGAGCCAGACACAATGCAGGAAGTGATCAGTGCTGGCCTGCTCGCTAATGAGGCTATAATTAGATTCTTAAATCAGTTCCACGTCACTAATAATTCCACATGTGTTGAAATTCAAGCTTCAGTAGATTTAGGCATTGCTTGATTTGACTCTGAAAAAAAAGATGCAGCATTTTCAACAAATCCGTTTGTCTACTTTGGGAAGACATAGTTATCTTGACTTCTGACATGAAATATTAACAAAATTAAAATGAGCTTTTGTGTAATTACTTTTATTTTGGAGTTCTAAAAAAACTTTGCTTTGAAAAAGGATCAGATAAACTAGAATCTTGAATGTCGCTTACTGACTTACTAACTTTTTTTTGGTTGTTTGTTTGTTTGTTTGTTTGTTTTTTCAGAGGTAACCAGCTGGAGCCTCCTAGTGGCTAACACTAAACATTGCCAGGGATGGGATCCTGCAAGCACAACCCTGGCTGTCCTAGGTATTCTAACCAATTATATATTTCCTTGTATCCCTCGTTTTTTTTTTTTCTCTTGAAAAGGTCTTTGTAAATTATACTGATAGCCACTGGGTACTACATGATGATAATACATATTATTATCAATATTATTATTAGTTGGCAGTAGTACTGGCAGTGAGAATAGTAGTACAACTAGTAATAAGAGTAAATGTTAAACAATATTAGCATTAAAAAAATGCAATATTCTCTATCATACAATATCCTCTAGCATTCTCTATCATCTCTAGCATGTCTAATACTGTAAGTAGTGATGTAAGCAGGATTGCTGTACTCATTATGAGTTTTTGAACTGTTGCACTTTGCAGAATGTAATTCCCTGAGATTGTTCAGGTAGAGATGTTCTCTACAGGCACAATTCTCACAGCAACAAGACAGCAATGTCTGTGTATTTGATTTATGCAGCAAAATTAAAAGCAAGCAATCTTGTTTACTGTCTACCTCCCTGTCAAAGCCCGCATGGGAGTGTGGGTGTGTGTGCATATTGTGCATGCCCGGTGTGTGTGTGTGTGGATGTGAAGTCTGTTGTTGGTGCCTGTCTAGTTTGTGAGTGCAACTGAGTGTAATGTACTTGCACGTGTGCTTTGTCATGCAAACAGCTGTACCATGTTAAGTGTCCTAAAGCAGTGTAAAGCCTGGAAACACGCCAGGTGTATTTATGTACATGTTCACAAGCCCATAAGCATGTATGCCAATAAGGTGTGTGAGTACTATTTCTGAACCCCCCCACATTAAGCAAGGCACTAAAACAACAATTCTGTAAAGGCAGAGATAAGTCAAATGCCTCTAATGAAGATAGATGTATGCTATTATGAGGATAAAGTAAAGACATTTACAAAGTCCATTACCTGATGTCAATAAAATGCTGTGGATGATGAATGCCTTTGTGAAGCGCACATGTTTGTTCTCTTGTCTTTTATGTCCCTTCAAACAGCAAACCTCAAAGAGTTTACAAGGACATGCTCAAGAAAAAGGGATGCAACTGTCTGACCCTGATGAAGAAGAATGAGAAGTGAAATGAGAAAAGGGGTTACAGTGGTTCTGAACACAATACCTTAGGGTGTTCACTGTCATGCACCCTGGCAGCATGGAGTCATAGCCCCCTGGGTAGCGGCCAACAGCTTCCTATAGTGAGTAGAGATGGGAGTTCAGAGACTAGCAGTGCTAATAAAGGATGGGGACTGCCAAGGGACCTTTGACTCAGAGCTGCGTGTTTTGGCTGGCAGTCTTATCTTGGGCAGTAGTGCATCGCTGCCACATAGCGAATGATTTGACTCAGACTGTAGGGTCACTGTGACGACTCGACCTTAGATCCATCTTTAGCCCTTCCACATTCTTCCCTGATCATCAGTTGAAATGGGGAGGTGACACACATGCAGCATGCATTGCATCATTATCACATGATGCCTGTTAACAAGAGCTGGGGACCTTTCTGGATGCATTCTGACTGAACAATTTTGTTGCTTTTTGACCACAACATTGCTAGAACTCTTACATAGAGGACATTTCTTATGTGCCATTTTGGCCACTTTGGAACCTGCAAAACAAATAGGAAAGTTTTTGGCGTACCTCTTTCCAGGTTTGTTCTGTTTCTTTACTGCAAGGTCACTCCCGTCGCTTCCATCTTAGACAAGCCATCTGAAGCTGTTGCTGTGTTCCACTCTGTATGCATTCCTATTGGCTGGTCAGTCAGTTTGTTTGTTTTTTTCAACCCAGAGGTAATCCTATTGGCTGGGGAACTCTCAAAGCCTAAGAACCACTTAATAAATGTGGCACACACGTCCCTTGACAGGAACAACAAACTTTCCCCTGCCAAGAGTCTGTTTGTGTGATTTTTTCCCTTTTAAAAAGGTTGAAAAATGATGGGGACAGAATTGAGCATTTCAAAAAGTGTTGGGGACGTGCCTGAACTGTTCCCAGTGTAAATGATGCCCATGTCTTGGCAGACACATGTGACGTTTGACTCAGTGGATTTGAATCTTTGACTGCCCTTAAATGTTCCACTGATGGTGCCTAGTGGAAACCCTAACAGCGAAATGTAACTGTGCCGGATCAGGGCCGGCCATTGGACATGATTTGGTGCAGATCCACTAAGCGTATCTGCACCTGTGTCTTTCTTCACAACGGCCCAATACCGGTACAGATTTGGATAATGGATCTGTAACAGATTTTGACCTGACCTGGCCCAGTACAGTGGATAAAGCCATGACATGTGGTCTGTATCTGGCCCAGATCCGTGATCCATGCTTATGATATGTGGTTTGGATTTGGATTTGGCCCAGATCCGTAATATGGGAGGTCTGGGGCAAAGCTGGTGCAGAGGCGTGTAGCGGTGCACGGATCTGGTGAGTTGAGGGTGGATCCGTTTCGGAGTGTACTGCTGTCTGGGAAGGCTGTATTTAATCTTTGAATGATGGCATTACCAAGCAACTACACTTCACTTGAGGGAAACAGGGCAGTCAAATGAATAAATAAGACTCCTTGAAATGGAATGCACTAAATACGTTTTTAACTGATTGTTTTTAATATTGCGGGTAATATACAGTATGTTTGCAGGCAGTCAATTAGAATAATCCAATATTTTGGGTGAGTAGGAAGTTCATCTTCAAGAAACATTACTGACGTGCAAAACTGGTCAGAAAATGTAACAATAAATTACACAGTGTGATTAACGTTGTTAAAAGGCACTTAGATCCCTTGTGATGGGACTTAATGATTTTTAATTAGCATTACTCATCCATTCCACTGCAGCACAAACTCACTAATGCTTTTGTGTACCACTGGCATGTTGTTGGATGTTTTACAAGAAGACCTATGGGCCTAACATTCCAACTGACATACCTGTTTGAAAAATGGGAATGCATTTTTATTTTTTAGTCTATTTCCAAAAGTATCTTGGCCCTGACAGGCAGCAGCACAGAGAATAGGGTTTAGACATTGACGAAGATGGAGACAAAATAAGTTACATTAAAAATAGGAATTAAATTACAGAGGTATAAAATATATTATTCATTATTATTCAAAATTATTCATCATCAGTCATCATGTCAAGATGTTGAAATCATAGAGGTATTATGAATCAGTCAAAACATCTGCAGCCAGATGTACCTGCCTCTAATCCATTAAGGATAGCTTTGAATGTATCTAGAAAGGTTTGCCTTTTATTATTTTTACATGTAAGTGGTTTTTCATCTTGTCGCTAATGCTGTATGCCTGGGCTACTTAAAAACACTGCTCTTTAGTTTATAAAAAAGACTGTGACTATCCATTTAGTAGTAAAAATTAAAGGTTTGATGATCAACAGTTTGATAGATGAACACAAATTGTTTCTGAGCTGGTTTTTGGCTGTCAGCTAGACAAGTAGCTAGCTAATGTAGAAAATCAGCCAATGTTAATGTCAAAAGCCACTAAGACGAGCTCCTATTGGTTATTTCAGCTCAACACATTCTCTTTCCAAGGTTGTCCAATTCCACAGTTTGGTCATGCCACTTTCACGTCTGAAACTGATGCCAAAGGCACTCTTTGGCATCACTGGCTTTCTTTATCATGTGTCAGCGTGGCTTAGGCATAAAAATAACTTGGTTAAGGTTAGGAAGAGGTTCGTTTTAGGCAACAAAATGGAAAGTGTACATGGTTTCAGTCATGGACGAGAGATCTTGCTGGAAATGGGAACCCACCTTCGGTGTCATTTGTGAGTCCAAAGGCTTCCACCCCGACCATCACCCTTCACAGACTTTCTTGCTCTTCATACTATGGCATCATCCCCTGCATCCCATAGTAATGCCCAAGGGTTCCTTTTTGCATCTGTATCAGATGCTGAAGGGTGCCTTTGGCGTCAGTATCAGATGCAAAAGGGATGTGACCATGCTACAGTATCTAATGACCTGGGAATGAGAATGGGCTGGTTAGTTAGCTCTCCAACTAGATGTGTTCACAACATATCAAACACAAAAATGATTATAGGCCTAGAAGTGTTTCTCCATTTCAAGGCAACATATAGAAAAAACAACACACAGACATCTCTATTGGGTTCTGCTGATATAGGCATTACATACATTTAGAGATGCAATTACTGTTATTTCCCACAGGAAAAAAAAAAAGAAAAAAGGTAGCTGTCAGAGACAAGTAGTACAACCCTATACCATTAATTTAGAGAATGCAGGACCTACTATGGCCATCTGAAATCCCTTCATTCACTAATGTCCACAAATTTCTCTGAAAGTGTGTTTTACACTCAACCTGCCACTCTGCCGTCCACCAAGGCATATTGTCTCATAATTGCAATGTGTGTGAGTAATTGCCTTGTGTGCTCCTCCACCAAGCAATTTCAATCAAGCACCAAAACAAAGGAGCTCTAGAGTACATCCAGCCATCTATGTCTGCTTACCATATTTGCCCATTTACCGTGAAGATCTGTGTGGAATATAAATCAGAAGGCACTGCAAGAGAAGGAGAGACAGTGAGGCAGAGAGCGAGAGAAATTGAGTTTCGGAAACAAGGATGTAATCAGCCTCACCCGTCAACTGTGAACCTCTGTAATCAGCCAGCAAGTGGTCCTCGACGTGAGACCACTTTTCCTTAAGAAGGCATGATACACTAATATGCTGACACCAAAATGTGATCTGTCCAGAGTGTCTAAGTAGGAAAGAGGGGCTTGGTCTCTAATCTAGATTCGATGAGGAGATTGGCTGTAATTTACTTGTGTGGCTGCTAAAGCCCAAAAAAAGCCAAACACAACAACAGACTGGTTGTGTATAAATGAGAATGGGAAATGCATTACAACCAATGAGACACCCTAAGGTCAAATCTCATAAAGCAAAAGACGAGTATAAGTATGTTGGAATCCAGCTGATGACTGTGATGCTGGACGAGTGGAGATGGAGACGCCTCTTGGAAGAAGGGGAGACAGCGACTTGGATGGAGATGAGGATGAACAACAGCAGATGAGATGGTAGACAGGCAGTGACTCAAGTCCAACTGAAAAGCTCTACAAAAAGAAAAAAAAACAACAACCTTGGATATGAAATGTTTGCAGTTCTAAAGCATCTCCACAACTGAATGAAAAAAAAAAGATTGTGTGACAAGAGAAAGACTGTGACTCATAGCTCTCTCTACGTGCTAAGGCCAAGCATATCAATAACTATTGACAACGTTTAAAGGGACAGTGCCATGATAACAGTGTAGGGTTAAACTAAACCGGCTTACACAGCAATATGCTCACCAATATGCTTGCTCACTTTCACCAGAACAGTTTGTGTAGCTTCGGCGCTCTCATACAATGCCATACGGCTCATTTGTCTGATTGGACAAGTCAGCTAATGATAGACAGATGGTAGACACCTGCTACCATTTTTTTTTATATTTTTTTTTTTGTAAACGCCTGCCACCACTTTTCCAAACAGTTTGAACTCAACTGCCCAGACTCTGTTTTTAGGAAGTGAACAACGGAAATGAAATCAGAGTACGGCTGTGCCAGGCTAACACTGATGTCAGTGTTCAGATAGGAGAACAGACACAAAAATCATTCATGTGTTCCTGCTCAATCAATCAGCTGCATGCTAACACTGTAGAGTCATAAGCCGACTAGCAGCATCCAAAGGAAGATTACAGCAATTGAAGCTGTTTGTGTTTATATTATATGGCCTGTAACTTCATAAATGTGAAAAACAAAATATTAACTAAGTATAGTCGATACAACTAGCTTTATCTGGCATCTGCTGTGTGCCATAAGCCATGATTAAGAGCTATGTCTTAAAGGTGCAATATGCCAAATTTCTGAGGGTTGATGCACGTGATGACCATTAAGACCATTAAGAACTGAACAAAAATGCAATGCAAATAAGTTGTTGAGCCAATGATGAGAACCAGGTAGATTCACTTGAATCAACTGAAAAATATTGCAAGGTGCACCTTTAAACATGATCTACAATGATCTACCAAGGACACATGGATGATTTGAGTGTGTATGTTCTTCTTATTTACACACCGATTAACAGGAAAGCCTCTGAAAATGTGATTTGTTCCTGTCGGGGCTTCGCTCCAACATGGAATGCACTCGCTGAATATTTAAGACACTGAAAGGATCCACGAGGCAGACAGTATGGTCTCACTGCTCTGGAGGAAAAGTGACTCGACAGCCACAACAGAGAAACTGCTGATTGGTACTTAACTGCTCTCAGGCCAGGTGTCTGCTGAAAGAGACCGGTTGACAAATGGCCCCGCTTTTATTTTTTGTTTTTTTTTGTTTTTTGGACAGATGGTGGAGGGAGAAGGCATAACTAAATGCACCTGCTCTGTGCGCCTTAAATGCCTCAAGGTTTTACCCAGATATGTGAGTCTCTGCAGTGATGTATGAGTCTTTTTGAGTGAGGGAAAGGGATGGATTTGTAGGAGAAAGGTGAGAGAGAGAGAGTGTGTGTGCATGTGTGTGTGTGTGCTGGCTTCTTCTCCTGCTCCTGCATCAGTGGAACTCATATTTCACCTGTCAGGGTCTGTCATCTCCAGCGCTGTCATGTGAGTCCCCTGAGGCCAGTCTCTCCTCTGTCTGGCTTCTGCTCTTTTCGTCAGTCGTCTGTGTGCATGTATGTGTGTGTGTGTCCGCACAAATACACATTAAACCAATGAAAATTTGCGCCTTTAATTAAAAATTAGGCATTGGCAACA
>OMLB01024354.1:46692-74982 GCA_900302555.1 Myripristis jacobus
GAATATAAGTGACCATCTTTCGTGTTCATTTATGATCATGGCGCTCATGTTGTTGGAAGGTGTTGACCTTCCAACAACATGAATACCACAGGCTTAGCTACCTGATAGCTGTAGACGGGCATGGCTGCTTTGAATTTACAGCTCAGCTTGGCGAACCAGCTCACCTAGATCATTTAGTTTGAATAGTTTAGGCCTACATTGTTTCAACCAGTGTGAGGAGTGAGAGGATTCATTCGTATTAGCGCTTCTAAACCTTTTCACTGAACTCAAATCTTGGTCTGTCCACCCTGTAGGCCATAGATACTAAATACTAAATATACTAAATACTAAATCTGACCCACAGGCCACATGTGGGCCTCCAGCACATTGATTAAAGGATATGTGTAGCATAACTGCAGTCTCAAAGTTTCCCTTTAACCCTGTGAATTTCAGGAGCCCATGCATAGTAGAGCTTTTGTTCTGGAAGGATGAACAAAATTCATTTCAATCCTTTGTGGTTTTCATTTTTGGGCATAATTATTTTGTAATTTTCTTTGTAATTTAATGGCATATATGGACAAAACTGAGTGGTTTGTGTTTTTCCATTAAAAACTGAAAAAAATTGGAAATCTCATAGATGCATAGCAAGGCACTAGGTTGGAAATGGGAAGACAAAAGCAACAAGACAGTGGTGTGCATGTTGCCTGTAGGCACATACTGTGGATAAAAACACTCTGCCTATTCAGCTTTAAAGTGCTAGTCTGAAAAATTCTTATTGTTCTTGATTTGGGAGACACTATTGATGACAAATCAGAGGGTTTTGAACTGCATTTCCCATCCATCACTTTTCAACAGTGTCTCCTGGGTGTTGACATCACTGGACTGAAAGCAGCTCCCAACCACCCAGAACAAACAAGTGTGTTTCAGCTGCCGCCTATAAGAGCAACCATGGATGCAGGGTTGGTCACGTCCACACTACATGAATAACATGTTTTTTCAAGAAATGGTTACTGTCTAGTTAAGTTATTCATGGACATGTATCATATGTATCACTGTTGATAGATTAGAATGCAAGATGTGCAAAAATGTGAAAATAATAAGTTGCCTCTGAGGAACAGGGCATATTGAAATTTTTTCACTTTCATTCAGTTTTTTGAAATGATTGAGTGATACATCTTTATGCCTGGCTCAAATCCCAGCTGCCACACTGTATGCTGAAACACATGGTAGCCCACAGGGTAACAGGAACTTGCATCGTCCTCACACTGCTCACAAAAAATAACTTGAGTGCTGGTGTGTGTGTGTGTGTGTGTCGGCTAGTTGCCTCTTACATTGCAGGGATATGATGATCCTGGATCAGCAAGCGCCTCACATTCTTCGAAGCTGTATTAACACTTGCCCTGTGTACCTGCCTTTCCACTTCATTCTTTCCAAGGTGTCCTTAAAAGGTGTTCACCTTTGCATGTTTGAAAGCCCGAGCTTTCACGTGTCCCTCCAGTCACAGCATCTCAACCGCTCCTCATCAAATCATAGCTTGTGGGTGTAGCAGAGCGTGTCGGCTATTGACAAGCTAATCTGCATTTCCCATGCCTGCTCTTTTTGACCTTTACCGATATTGATTTTTGAAGGAGAGGATTAGGGAATCACAGTAGCTCAGTACAGCAGTAGGTGCCTTGCGGCTCACACAGA
The DNA here is from genome assembly GCA_900302555.1 of Myripristis jacobus. Lineage (NCBI taxonomy): Eukaryota > Metazoa > Chordata > Actinopteri > Holocentriformes > Holocentridae > Myripristis > Myripristis jacobus. The sequence continues at coordinate 48,361 of OMLB01024354.1, forward strand.
ATCACTGTTCGACAAAAGGCATGTATCTGCACATTTTTCAAGAGTAAATAAAATAGAGCGTATTCTCTCATTGACTAAACTTTCAGTTTCCATTAAGTGCTTTCAACAGGTCACAGAGGCCAGTGTAAGATTCATGCATCTTTTTCATGTGAGGAAAAACAAATGTTGCAACAATGTGCTTTTTTTCTAAAACGTCAATGTGCATTAACAATAAGCACACATTCACAGGAGCTCAACTGTAAGCACACCAATTGTCATATTGATTTGACCACACAATTACATAAGGCCCATATGTACATAATTCAGCACTATAACACAATTTGAATAACATTCATTCTTGTGCAGGGAAGAGAGTGACACAGATTTGCAGTGCCAGTGGTTTGTGCAGCGGAGTTGTAGTATCTTTCATGAGTTTTAAGTGTTTATTAGCTAAAGAAACAAAATTTCATAATCTCCTCTTAATTACTTCTCATGCATCATTAGCCCAGTGATGTGTTATAGTAGTTGCACTAGGTCAGTCCTTCACACTCCCAGTCTGAGAGGGTGTAGATACTCTACTCTGCGTACTGTATATGAGAGTGATGTGCGTGCTCTCCCCATCTATCGTCCGCTGTCTTTTTCATAGGCTTGGAAGTTAATGGAATGGAAATATTAGCCATTTCTACTGCTGACAAAAAATAATCTGCAGTACTAAAATGAGACTCTGAATCATCAGAGTGCCTGTTGTTGATAATTGAAGAGGCTGAGGAGTGCGCTTGCAGTAAGCCTTTGGTTTGATCTCTGCGGAGTGAAAAATACAAACAATAGAAAAGTTATTTTGCCTCCTCATGAAGGTCACTCTCAAAATTAATGTGGAAAATGATAAACATGACCTCCTCATGAAATCTGTCTCTATGCTCTGTGCTAATCACACACAAACACGAGGTAATTACAGTGCCTCCAAACACGCTGGCACAAAGAAAAGTGGCCCGTGGCCTCTTGTGCGAGCAAAAACTGCACCGCTGAGATGCTTACCCTTTTTATTTAGTTCAATCTAACGCAGCAGCATTTACACAGTTTAATTAGGAGCCCGTCTCAGCGGGCATCGGTGAAGGAGGGTTTATTAATAGATGTAGTCCTGAAAGATCAATTGTTAGTCCATCCTTTAAAAACACCGTTGCTGAACAGTGAGATATGCGAAACGGTCCTGGTGGCTCTGTGATGGTGATTAAACAAGTTAGAAACAGTCTCAAATCATTCTGACAGGGAGGCGATTAGCTGATGAGGCATATCAAATTGAAATAGCATGAGATGCGGATCCTGCACTCACTTAGATTTAATTATTTCACAATTTCAGCATGACTCAGCTCATAATCCCAGGACTTTGGCAGGTTTTTTAATTTCAATATATGATGAGGCAACCACCCCTCCCCCACTCCACCCCGACGCAGTCCCACAAGAAACAAATTCATAACTCCAATCTAGATTTTGAACATTCAGGACATTCAGAGCATTCAGAACTGTCCTGTCCATAAATATAGGGGCTGTAATGAACCCATGAAAACATTTAGAGAGGAAATTGCAGTCACCAACATACATTAGGCGCTTTAATCAAGTCATTTTGGAGGTTTGAGGGAAAACAAGCTCCAGTTTGTATTGCAGCGCTCACTCATTGTTTTCATCAGCTCAGCTTTCGTAAAAGAGATCACCTCCTTAAATATACACTGAAATCCACTGATGGGAAGAACAAAGCTGTTTGAAGCTACAGGGAACAAGAATGAGATATAATATTGGGAGCTGTCAAGAATGAAAATCAGTGGAGTAAAAAGGGCCTGGGCCTAGTGGGAAGACGTTGTGCTGAATTGCAGGCAGAATCATAATATATTTGCTTTTTACATCTATTTCTCACCGTGGATTGTCACAGCACCATCCCCTCCTCAAACTCTCCGTGGCCATCAGCTTTTATTAGGCTCCGTTCTGGCTTTCAGCGCGCTCACTGGTTCTGAAAAGAGGTTTCTTTTGGGATCACCGGACATTCACCTGCAGATCCACACAGATAGCAAGCGGACTTGCTCTGCCCAGATTAAATGTGTGTCATTTCACAGTGTCAGCCGTGGATTGACAGGGTTGTTCTGCTTGTTTTGTGCAGTGCTGCCGGTGATGTTCTTAATCTGCTGATGCGAACACATTCACATGATGTCATTCCTCTCGAGCCAGTGAAAACAGTCGCATTTCTTCTTTCTAACATGGGATGTTGCATAAAGCCGACGGGCCTGTTCCCTTTGATCTCAGTGGGTTTTGTTCGTGGTAGATACCGCGCACTGAGATTGTTTTAGTGGGAGTTTGAGAATTGACTGCATGGCCTAGTTTTGTGACAGTGTTCTGTCAACTGTCTCGGGGTTCGCTCCCTGCATTGTCTACTGATCTCTGTGCTCAACAGTCCTCTGGCTGCTGCCAAGTGGTTTTTGGTTCATATACAAAAGGCCCCATCAGCTCACAGTGTGCTGTCTTACCACTGACAGGCGTGGTCACAAAAAAACAATACACAAAAAAAAAAGTGAATAAAAGGTCTTCCAATGAATTTATCTCATAGTTGTTTGAGATTTCAAAGTGGCGATAAGCTGCTGTAAAAGTGGTGAGGTGGCAGGCCCGGTGTTTATTCACATCCGACTGTCAACAGATAAGAATTGAGTTGGTTCCTCTCCCAGGACCGGATTGAGCTCCTGCCTTGATTTGTAATCTGATTGCAGTGGCTTGCAGTGTTGATATGGTCAAGTTGAAGTGAGGTTTGTAATGGCAAAGAAATGAGGAGCACTATTTTTGCGGAGGCACAGATCAAACGCTGTGGGCTGTCAAAGTGGTAATATTAATGTGTGGAGATGGAATTTTCTCCGCCTGCGCCCATTCAATAATTTCGTGGCTCTCCATGACAAAATGGGTGGTGAGCGCAGCAGAGGGGAGGGGCTTTATTTGACAGAGGTGCACTTACATAGACCCTCCAAAATCACATTAACCCCTTTTATGCATGTTAACCTGCTTCACACTGATAAATTATTCAGCCATTTCCTTGTACATCAAAAATATGATTTCAGTTTGAATAAAGTGACAGTTTGGATTCTTATCCAGATAGTGCTATTTGCTGTGGTATAGGTCTCATCACGTTTGGTCAGTTAAATGCTTCCCTGCTGCAAGAGTGAGAGGTTCACCTGTGCTGTTTGAAAATGAATGAAATAGATGCAGACTGGAAAACAACACAATTTTGAGCGGTGACGTGAAGTGTTTTGAAGGTGAGACAACAACACAGGTTTGTTTTGGTTTCACTCTTTCCGGTCCCGGGTCCCCAGAATGGTGGAACTGTGTCAACCTGTAGGATCAACCTGCATGGTGACACAGTTGCAGTGTTGCAGCAGAAAATAAACCAGGGAAACTTAAGTGAACCTGAAAGTGAAACCAAAACAACCCTGTATTGTTGTGCATCCTTGAAAACAGTTGCTCAGGTTTGTGCCAGTGCTTGGGTCACACCCTGGTAGCTCACCTGGTAAAGCCGGCATGATAAATTATAAATCAAGGCTGTGTCCTTACTGCAGCGTCCTCGGTTCAAATCCAGCCTGGCTTTTTGCTGTGTGACATCCCGTCTCTCTCCCCTGCCTTTCCTGTCTCTCTCTACTGTCGCTATCAAACAAAACAGCAATGCCATAAAAGTAATATTTTACTTTGTATTGCCACTCAAAATCATGTTGTTTTCCAGTCGGTTTCTCCTTCATTCATTCCGGAGCAGCACGCTCCCGGTGAAGCACTCGCTCTTGCGACATGGATGGATTTAACGAACCAGACAAGGTGGATGTATTACACTCACATGGACCAGCAAACACCACTATATGAGTAAGACTCTGAGCTGTCATTTTAAAGTAATAACGCTTTTAAGGCAAACTCTGTTCTTGTTTAGATTAATGGTTTGGTCACGTCTGAAATCAGTCCATGAATTTTATTTGCACCTCACACCAAATGAGGATGTGAAATGTGGGTAGAGTAGGCAGGAAAATCTCCCATTACACTAGGCTAACCTAAAAGTACTAGCCTGCTATGAGCTTAAAGCAGTAGTAGTTTAAAGTCATGAAACTGACTGATTGCTTGCACCATGTATTTTTGTCTCACAACTGACTGTGAACCAGGTTGTGCACTCTTTTTATGCTGACATTTGTATTCTGATAGTGTGTTATATAGCACCAGGTACTGGGAGTCTACCAGAATGAAAGACTCCACCAGGCAGATGTGTTTCTGTTGGTGGTATGTGTGAATTTACACACATGATTTGCATGAACTTGGGACAATCCCAGCCATGCATCAATGCAAAATCATTCTATAGATGCATACGATTGATTTTATTCATATTTAACTGCAACAGATTTCAATATAGGCTCAATGCTGACATGACCATACCATTAGGGCTGATTATTACCAGTATTTGTCAACCACACCTACTTGCAGGATGCATGACAGCCTTCTCTACTGGCTAATTAAATTCCTATAGCCCTCAGAGAGTAGCCTCACCCAGAGATCCAGGTTGCTGGAGTAAAACTGTGTGCGCTGTCTCCTTTCTAACAGGCCTCCCAGAAGTAGCAGCAGCATGATGTTTTTAGCTGCAATTGAGAAAAGACTACGGCAGCCATGAGCAACATGGTGTGGGAGAAGAGACGCATAGCTGTAATTGTGTGGGTTGATAGTGGTGGGACAGGACACAAGTATGGTTTTGTGGGTGTTTCTAAGAAAACGCCTCTGGAACTGTCTCTGGGAATCAAAATAATAGTTTACGTCAGTCAGGGCTGTTGTGTGGAGATGTCAGGTCATACAAACACACAAAGAGACTATTGTTTACTTGTTGCACAATCTTTTTAATCACTTGAAAATAAGCTACAAGCAAACAGCAAAATGGTGCTAAGCTTTATTGTTAGACGGAGTTTGTTGTGACTACACATGTTGTTATTCTATGAGTAATTACTTTAAAATATCACAGCAGCATCATTATGACAGCATCATTATGACAAAAAACATGGTGACTTAAAAAAATGTGTAGAACACAATCCCACTAGTGAGCATGCTAACACCCCAATTTTATTTGGGCAGTGGGAATGTGTGTCTTAATAGTCCTTTTTTTGAGACAGCATGAACAACACCAGGACTGCTGGCTCTGTTAGACCCAAATGGAACAAAACCTTCATTAATATCATAGGTAACACCTGTGTTTCCCTGCTATTTCATTTTAAATGTCTGCTGTTAAAACTGTCTGTTAGTGGGTTGGTGTTAGATATTGGGTTGATGCATAGCTTTCACACTTTGAATAATATTAGATGTATTTATAGCCCAAAAAAAGATTGATTATTGTGTCCAAAGAAATATATTGTCTCTTTTGCTCCGTGGTTGTAATGGAGTGGTTATTGGCGATGTAAAATGCACAAATGCAGGCTGGCGACATGTTCATTGGGCATCCATTCAGCTGACTGCTGCAGCTGCACAGTGCCACATTAATTCCACATAAAACACCTCTCTGAGGCCATCGGAGGGGGCACTTATTGATAGCAGCGATGAAATGACTCCGAGGAACTGCAGTGAGTGTAACATTGATTGAAACACTTTCTTAATAAGGCACTGCAACTCCATTTACAAATACTATCTTGCTTGTCCCAAGGCTTAAAAATCCTTTTGTCAACCTGTTTCCTCTTGATCTGCATCTCCTCCTCATTTCAGATGAAGATTTAGAATGTGAAATCAATAATAATACGAAAGGAAATGGGGAACCGCCTATAGCCTGTAAATAATTATGGTTAACAATAACAATTTTGAGGGCTTTGGAGAAGGGCAACAAGTTATGAAATTGAAAGCAAGCCGGAAACATTGGTAAAAGTTAAGGTTAATGCATTGCGCCATGGCCAAAGAGACTGTGAGTGCCATTATTCTGCTCTGATTAGTTAGATAGGCACATTCTTTGTAAAGTAACCCTGTGCTCAGTGAAAAATGAAGAGAAATACCAACAGAGCAAAACTAGGGTGAGGGTGTATTTGCAATACAGCTGTCTTTCTGTTCAGTTATAGTATAACAATACAGGGAGGGCTACTGATGGTGTGATGTACATTGGCGGCAATCATCTTGCAAGGAGGACATTTTGGTTTGGACAATGTGGCACTTCTCACAAAAATGCAAAACCATCATCACCATCATCATCATCAGATAATAAGTCAGATGGGGTGTTTGGTTTTAGATTCTGTAATTAACAAATAGGCACTGTGCAGTGCTGCAGAGCAGAAGTGAAAAAAGACAAGAAAAAAAAGAAAAGAAAAAGAGAAAACAGACCAAATGTACAGAAAGGTGTACAATGCCTTGTGCAGTTTCTTATGGCATTGTACAAAATGAAATGTAATATTAAAATGGCACCAGGTACCTCCTTGAGTTTCCATCCGTCACTCCCTGTGAGCTGAGAATCTAATCCCACTTGTGTCAGTTGGGCAAATAGGTTGAATATATCCAGTCACAATTAGTGGGGAAGTGATGCTCCCCTCTGCTGGAGCCCACTTTGTGATTCACCCTTGGCTGATAAGCCAGTTGGATTTTTACATACAAATCTTGTATAGAGTAGTTCTATAGCCTGACATCCAGACCAATTAGCAAAAATGAATTAGTCTGGAACCTCTCAGTTCATTTTCAATTTCCAAGGGGCGTTATCAATGGTCGCAGACCAAAATGCCTCTGGATGCAATTGGATAGACCTACAGCTAATCAGAGAATGACAAAAATGTCATATGCTTCTCTGTCAGTAATGGTATCAAACCTGGCCCATATTAGATATTTGATAAATGATTGTGCGTGGCCCAACCCCGGCCAGGTCGGCTGCAAATCTGTCTGAATGGAAGGGGGCTCAGACGCATCTGCCAGAGCAAATAAAACATGAACTCGCAAATTCGTCTGGTTTCTAGGCTAGTAGCTTCATGTCTGTGCACCTGGAAGTAGATGTGTTTCCTGGAATAGAAAGGACACATTTAATGATCTAAACATTACAAATTGATGTCATTTCAATGGTCACACCATAATAATCTGTTCAGTCAAACTGTGCTGCCAGCATCGTCTTCAATCAATTTTCAGAGAAATTTAAAATCTTCCTCCGTAAAAGACTCTATCCTGATATAACTTTCTGAAAAAGTGGATGAATAGATTTTGTGTGGGTTTATTTGTCACATCGCTTCTTCTAACTACTGTGACAACACTGATGAATGCAGAAAGTGGGTCTAAGAAAAGTCGTGGAGTGACAGCATTGAGCATTTGAAAGTTGAAGGCACAGTTGATGATTGACAGCTTGAGCTTCTCAGTGATAACCTGCATTTTTATTTTAGTGTGCAGTCAGCATTCGTTGTTTCCTCACAGTTTTGTTTGGAAACAGCCAGTTAATGGAAATCAGTTGCATATTTATGCAGTTTGCAAGGTAAATGTGCTATAGGCTGATGATATTAGGCAACAGGTCACTTTGAAACATTCCTTACACAGCCCTGTTTTCCTTACTGCTTTGCTTTTTGTGTTTATCACGGTTTGCCAGCACTTAGTTATTTGCTACGTTCTCTGTGGAAGCCTCAAATCCTTGGAGGTCTTTCTGAGTAAACACACTGTAATCCCCTCACAAAACCCCGCATGAGCCTGCTGTTTTGATGTAAACGAGTGATGATTCATGAGATAATGCCTGTCTGAGTGTGGACTGCGGTGCTTTTCCCAGGGTTCCATGCAGCGGAAAGCTTTGTTATAGACTAGAGGGGGTACAACGGCAGTCAGTAACAACGAGAGCCCCGGGCTTGGTAAGCACAGTAACCCCCCTCACCCACCCACCAACCCTCTGCCCCCATGTGCCTCAGCCAGGCCCCGGCACATCCAGGGACAGCTAAATAAGAGACAGCTCAGGCCTGGTCCTGGGAGTCTCGGAGTTTACCTGACCTCTGTCACAATCATTTATGTCTGGCTTTCCATAATTCGAGGACTCACAAAGGCTACCGGCCCAGAGACACTGATCTACTCCAAGTCGGAGAATACCTAAGGCTATGCTTGTGTAAAGGACTTCACTTATCGCCAGGAAGGCACTTAGGTACGTCGGACATCAGAGTTGCATAAGAGGCCTCAACATCAGGCAGTTAGTGCGCTGCGGTGCAGAGTCACTAATGTCGGGCTGCGGGCTGGTCCTGCAAAGGGCAGCTCAGGCAAAACCAAGGACCCTTTTCCAGCACTTTGAGTCATTGAAGAATCTGGACTATTTCCATTCCTTTGATTCAGCAAAGGGAAAAATCGCCTTTGGTATAGTACTACATTTTCTTCTTTCAAGCCAGGGAAAGTCGACAGAGCACACACGCTCTTTTCCATCTTCTTCCTTCAGATTTATGCTGTTACACAGGCTCACACCGGGGAGCTGCTCAGAACACCCACAGTCTTCAACAGTGGGCCACTGAGAGCTGCACCAGAGTGACTGGGGGCGGAGTGCCTTGCTCAAGGGCACCTTGCTCATAGTTGTTAAGGGAGGGCAGAATATCAGCTTGGGTTCTGGGCAATATATTACTATTTTGTATGTCAATATCATATCAAACTAGATATCATCCGGGATTTGTTGTCCTTTCCTAATTTTAAAGGCTGCATACAGTAAAGGGTTGCAATCATATCTGCATTAATATATTTTTAATCACTATCAAAAATTTAACAAGTGAAATTTGAGACTTTCTAAATGCAATTTAACACCGATTTCACAGCCATAGACGAGTGCCATAGTCAAACAGTCCTGGAATTCTTTTTAAATACACACATTTATTGATAATAAGAGCTCTTGGCGCAAGGGATATTCATTTGCAACAGCATGAGTTTGTTTGAAGATGTAGCTTGAAAATGTAAAAGTTTTGTACGTAAGCTACAACCAGAGCTCCTGGCCTGTTTTGGCGAATGAGATGTGTTTTTGGCACATGGGACTCCAACAACATTATATGATTTTGGAGCTGGAAGGATTTCCTACACAATGTAAATCTCACTTGATACAAATTTTTGGGTACAGACTTCACCCTCTGGCACCTTGGGTTTTCAAGCCAATATGGTCAGTGAGGTATTTGGTCAAACATATCCTGATATTGGATTTTACCCATTACCCATTTTCCAGCCGGGATGGAGGTTCCAATTGGCAAGCATCCAATCACAAGCCCACCTCTCTAGCCTCTAGGCTGCTGCTGCCCCCACATAGAGCTTTTTAAAACTTACTATTCACATTGCATAGATAAAGTTGGTGTCTAGCGAGTTGGCAGTGGTGTTAGAGCCGGCCTGGGGATGGCAGGGAGGATTTGTCCTCAGGCACTACAGTGTAGCTTTGCTCCAGCAATGCCCATCCTGGCCTGAGGGAGGGGGCAGTCTGAGCCCACAGAAGCTTTGATCAGCTCACTGATATGGTGGTAATGCAATATGGATTTTTCTTCAGCCCTGATTATGTCAAGCGTGCAGTTACTGTAGCTCCCCTTCGCGTCCAAACTCTCTGTTCCAATCTACATTCCCAGTCAGTGGTCACCGTTTCAGTCCGAGTCTCTCAGCCAAACTGATGAACCAGAAACAGGCCGATGCACTCTCGCCTTTGGCATTTCACCCTGCGCAGCTGTAAATCTATAGTATGCAGGGATATAATTACCCATAAGCTCCTACCAGTTGAGTGTATCCTCCATTAGCTGCTATCTGGATGCTTCTTCTCACGGCTCTGCTTGCACAATGTTTGCCTCTGGTTTCCTCAGTCACCCAGTCTGGTTTATGGGTCTCTTAAGGTTTTCTCAGTGAAATGTAAATCAGTGTTCATTTTATGAGGTGTGGCAAGGAGTGGAAATATGTACCGGAGCTTGGGGAGTTCAATGGCATAGGGGCACATCATGACGGTAACAGTGCTTCACAAATTCTCAGTGGCGGCAGTTATATTGAATTTGAAGAGGAGCGGTAAAGAATGAGCGGTGATGAAATGTGATTATAATCAAACAGATTTCACCACCATATTTAATGTGACTTATTGGTATCTTTGTGCCTTATTTAAAGTCAGTAGTAGCCTAATTTGCGAGATGCTCTTAAGAGACACTGTCTGTTTTCTCTCTTTGAAGGCAATTCAAATGATCAGATTTTACATTCACAGCAGATGTCTGCAAATGTGTATTTTAAAACTTCAACCCAAAGAAGACTCACAACGGTGGTTTGGAAATGTTGCAGGCATATTTGCAAGCATACAACAATGTATCTCTGCATGTTCAATTTTTTTTTTTAGTTCAGTACATTTTAAAAAATGCAACCATGACCCAACGATTACAACTTCTCAGATCTGTGATTACAACATCACAGCATGTCAAATCTGTGCTCTCTGACTTCTTGCGAGTTGTCGGTGTCAGAACGATTTGGAGGACGAGCAGGTGAGAGGTGGGGAGGGAAGAGGATGAATCACACATGCCCTCCTTTAGCACGCAGATAAAAATTTAATATATCCATCGTGCCCTCAGATGTCTGTACTCATATTTACCTTCAGTTCTAACCTTGCCGTGCACTCTTTGAAGATACATGCAAGTTTCCCAGGTCTAGCAATGAATGCAAGTTATGTGAGGGAGAAAGGGACCACCGGCAGGCACTAGAACCTGGAAGAAAATTTCACAGGGCAGACTTCAGGCTTTCTGAATACTTGCTTCCAACAAATTTTCAAGAAGGAGAAAATGGCACACTTATCAAAGGTTTTGACCAGGATAGATGCCCTTTGTTGTGACCTGGTATATATTAACATATGCTAACAGAAGTGTGCAGTATGTATCCTTATAAGGTTTTCTCTTGGTGCTGGGTAGATAAAGTGGTTAGTTTTATTTAGTAGCTTTCAATTAGTGCAGCTGAACTGAACCCAAAGGCATGATGGGACACACTGAGTGGAGTATAGTGACACAGATGGCGTACAGTAAGTGACCAAATCACACTAGCAGGGTCCACACTTATTTCCAATTGCATCCCCATCCTATTCAATTTTTACATTTGCAAAACAATTTTAAGCATCTATTTTCTATTTTTAGCCTTTATCTGTAGCCTGTCATGATGTAATTCATTTACAGGCCTGGGTGTCTCCACTGTTGACAGACACACTCAATAATTTTGTAATGCTGATAGGCATGAAGAGAGACATCTTTAGCAATGTGCAGTAGTTTTTTCCCTACAACCTGAATTGCAGAAGAAGCCTCAGAGGCTCTCGTCCACATTTACACAGACAGAAGTTACATACAGACATCATTGCTGAAAGAAAAAAAGTTATGATATCTGTGTTCTTTCGATAAGTGCTCATTGCTTTGGTGGTTCTGCATTGCACTTTCCAGAGATCGACAATCAATCAATCAGTGCGTTTAAGTACTGTAATGTCTTTCTTCCTGGATTTTCTGTTGATGAACTTTGAGTGTCTGTATGTAGCCCTTTTTTTTCTTTGTGCACTGAGCCACGGCAACTATCGCTGCCCTTGCTAACTACCCAGTTTTCTATTTCTTTCAAACAAAGTGGAAATGTAAAATGTAGCATTGTCCTATGTGTCGTATGCGTACCCCAGAACGACCTACTAGACAGCAAATTTTTCAAACTGTCAGTGTTAAAGTAGCTATAAGCTTGAAGCACTGTTGTGTTACACCAGTTGGCAATGGAAAGTAAGAAGCTGGACATTTATTCTATGAAAATACCATGGAATATAACTTGAAATAAGAGGTAATCAAAAGACAAAGCATTTTGTAATAGAAGGACTCGCTGAATGATCAGCTTCATAGCCTTCATGCCTCTCAAGCCTGATAGTTTTTCTCCTCAGAAAAGAGATTGAGCTCAGGTTTCAATACCCCTGCCAGAAAACCAGACAGGCAAGACAAATAGATTCCTGCAGCCCCGTTCTCGCCTCCTGGCTAGGCAGGATGAGTTCGTCTGTCATGTCCTTGTGTAGGGAAGCCAGTGGCTGTCCTTCTGCCTGACGGACTGATGTGCTGGGCAGCCGTCCATGCTGCAGCAGGCCTCGCTAGCCGGTGTCCTGTAACAATAAGCTCTTTTTCATCTGTTGCTCCCCCCCTGCGAGATGCGATGACAGGATCGCTGTGGGTTTCCCCCTCACTGGCAATCAATCCGTTATTCGAATCCTTCATTGTACCCTGGTGTCCTCACCTCCAGTGCTCCCTTTTAAGCCCTGACCTGGTAGTACCTGAGGCTTTATGAGTTTTTTCTATTAAATGAGATGAGAAAATAATGGGCACATTGGTCCAAGAAATCCCCCGTTCCCCTGTTGTGGTCCTGTGGTCAGATTCCGGTCAATCGATGGGCAGCCAGTAAGAAGACTCTAGGCTGTACCCTCTGTGATGAAAGCACTAATTATCAATTGACTCCAGAGTCAGGGAGCTGTCGTGCGCACTGCATCTGACAGATTGTCTCAACTTTTAGTGGGACTTTTATTCGGCAAGTCACCACACTCTTAATCCAGATCTTTGGGACTGTAATTGGGAGGGGCAAGTGAAATGTAAATGACCATGTTATGCCATCAAATGACATAACATTTTTAAAGTAATAGTCTGTGACATTTTCATAAAAATGTCAGGTTTTTTGCACTGTCACCAATTGGCAGAGATCAGTTCAGCCTATACCTCATTTGTGGTTCAGTATTTTTCCTTAGCCTTTTGCTCTGAGGCATATTTAGGAGGGAATTAACTCAACTGTGAGAGCGAGGCAATCAAGATGGCCATTTTTCATGCCACAATATCATTACTAAAACATGACAGCGATTACACAGGGTGTTTATACTCTGGAGCAACAGGGCACTGGCTCTACAACCATCAAAACAGATACTGAGGAACGAATGCTCTGTGCCAAAGATATCGCCGAAATTGAAACGATTTCACAGACTTAACATTTGATTTAAAATGTTGCTTTGCAAATAACGCTCTTTTTCTGTGACTTTTCTCGATTCCAGAGTCGGAAACACGCCAACAAAGTTCGACTGTATTACATGCTACATCCCGTGGATGGAGGCTGCCCTGCCAAGAAGCTCAGAACAGACAATGTGAGTACTGAGCGCTGGTGTGAATTGTTGCACTCCAGCCTGCTGTATATGTTTTTCCACAGTAATCACTGGAAAGCACGCATGCATATGTTCGCAGCTGTCAGTCTGAGCTGGAAACCGTCACTGCTGATGGATTTTCCTACTTTTTGACCATCCCGGCGTCTTCTTCACCACCTACCATCCCTACTGTGTTAGAGCAGGAAACAAATAAACCGCAAGCGGCACATATCTAGACCGATGAAAAGTGCGACAGTGACGGCACAGCAGCGGGATGCTGGGGGATGCCAGCCTTTCATCATGTAAAAGACACACTGTTAAGCACCCCCCACCCCACCGCAACCCTCTCTGCCATGTAAATCAGATGTACATGACATGTTTGACAGACGCAATTATGTGGCCTGTCAGCTCCTGGTCGATAAGCGGTTGGGTGTTGAAGTGCTGAAGTGTGTTCTTTGACTGTTGCCTATGGGAGCTGGTTTGCAGTTCGTAACATACTGTGCAGCTGCCATTCCCTGTTGTCTCCAGTGAGGAAAGACACAAATAATGCCTTCCTATCTGCTGGGCTACATTGAGATTTCATAGCGGAAGGGGTGTTTCAGCTGAAAGGCCCTTTTAAGTGAAGGTGAGGATGGGCCGGTGGCAGTGTTGAAGCTGAGAGTGAGGTGGAGGGATTGTTGTGAAGGGACTGTGGCCTCAGCTGTGATTACCGTGAGTTTGTCAGTTATCAGTCTGGAAATCTGGGCTCCTGAACCAGATAAGGACTCATCAAGGGACACTATCACTTTCTCTCTCCCACATTGCCTCTGCTCATCTCCACTCTCGCTCCTCTCTCTCTCTCTCTATGTTTCGCTGCACATTTTTCCTGTCCTGACCTGTTTTTGATGTGATTTTGTTTCTTTTTTTCATTTTATCTCTGAAACACAGAAGGCTTGTATCTCCCCAGCCTGCTGATGCTTTTATTACTTGGCTTTAAATGTGTGAAACCATTTGGGATTGGGCAAGCAATGAGACCCGGACAAACAAATAGAAACAGGCACTACGCAGGTCACAGCATGTAATTGTCACCATAATTCTTCCATTATCTCTTCATATGTCCCATTGTCTCCCTGTTGATGGTAAACAAGACCAGCATACTGTCAGCCACTGGCAACACAGTGTCACAGTGTCACAGTGGAGTGGTTTTCAAACTGGGTCCGCAGAAACACTGAGGGTTCTCAGCAAAATGAATGATAGTTTGATTTCACTTTAATTTAAAGGAGCACTATGTAATTTTATGAGGGATTAGTACTATCTAGTGCCTATTTCTGTCCACATCTGTAGCTTAAGAGCTTAAGCTTAATAGTATTTCACTTATCAGAGGCTGTATATTTGTACCACAACACAACTAATGTAAGTGCATGAAGTTAGAAATGTTTAAAAGAGCTGTAAGAAGTACCAAGTCAACCAACAGCCGCTGGAAACAACAACACATTTTAGGCTACATTCTGCATAAGCAACAAGTCATATGGAGTCATATTATGGAGGCTGAGAGTGAGAGTGAAAACAGTGTCTTGCTAAAGGCTTAGCTACACACAACAAAACTGTGCTCCTGAACAACAAATCAATCAATCAATCAATCAATCAATCAAATTTTATTTATATAGCACCTCTCAAACAAATGCATGATAGTGCTTTACATCTTGATTGACAAATAAGCATAAAATAAGAAGTAAAAGGACTAGGAGACCGATGCACACTCATATGTATGTAAAGGCTGATCATTAGTTCCATGCATGTGGTTATTCAAAACTGAATATGTCTGGACATTCAGTGGCTTGAAATGTGTATGTGTGTTGCCACCTAAAAACTGGTATACTAATGTTGCATGATACAGCCGACATCAGCCTGGCTATGTGTGTATATTGGGGAGTAGGTTGAGGGTCCCCCAAAACAAAGTAAAGGTGACAGGCTGGATTTGCTGTTTTCAGAGCATGAAATGTCAGCAACCATCACGATGGATTGACAGTATTGATCAACAACATTCATGAACCCCCAGTGTGGTGTGATGGTTATTTGCATTTGAACAAAATAAGTATATTGTACCTTTCATTCAAAAGGCATTTTTAGAATTCAGAAAATGTATTATGTGTCATTTGGACATTTTCTTCTTCTGGTTTAATCTCACCACGATTTGTCAAGTATGACAGCCAAACAATTTTTCTCTTTGAAATAAACTGACTTGAGAATTAGCAGAAAACAATATTTAGAATATTTTGAATTATTACAATTATGTAGTTAAATGTAGGCAAAAGGCAAAATCACTTCTTTAGCTTATTGAAAGTCAACTTGGGGCCCAGAACATGAAAAAGTTTGAAAGCCCCTAGAGCCATAGTGTATACTGGGGTTCCACAAATATTGGTTTATGAAGGCTGATGCTGATATCTTTGACTGAGGCTGGTGAGAGCCAAAATGCACCAATATCAAGAGTGTTTAGATTTGATTATTCAATGCCAAAAAGCTTTCATGCATTCACTGTTTCATTCTTGGCAGAGTGGAAAAACCTCTGAAACGGCATTTAGACATTTAGTCGAGGGACACTAAAACTCTTCACCGAAAGCTGCGTGTGTGTGTGTGTGTGTGTGTGTGTATGTGTGTGTGTGTGTGTGTGTTCAAGTGTGCTTTTATCAGTAAGTTTGTCTGTGCAGTAGCCTACATTTTTGCAAGTCGTGAAATTTGACTGATACGAGTTTAAAGGCTGATTCCAATCATGATATTTTTGGATTGGAGCTGATGGAGCTACAATGAAGCAAACTTTTAAGAGTCGGAAAAACTTCTTTCTGTTGAAATTTGCTATCGAGCATAAAAGTCACTGTGATGCATGCTCGAGTGGTTCAAAATTTTAAAAAAATTACGATCAATTAAGGTGAAGGGCTTCCTGTACAGACAACAAGCATACTATTGATCATTTCTGCAATAAATATGTAATCAGTCAAGCAGCATCGTATCCATCATGTAGAAGCAGATGACACTGTCTAGCTGACATGCAATTTTCAATTAAAACACCAATATCCGCCTGATATCTTAGTCCAACTCTACTGTGCACCATAATGCTCACACCGGCTGCATTATGCTGTGTTTATATATTTAGAATAGCATTTATAGCCTCATTCCCTTATCATGTTTTATATGCCCAGTATGCTGCTCAAACCAGTAAACTACTGTGTTGCCTATGTTTTATTCATTATGGATACAATGTTATTACTAAACGTAGTCCTTCCTTTGCATTGAGTGCATTACTCTTTATTAGGGCTGTCAAACAATACATTTTTTTTAATCTTTAATCGCCTATTGAAAATGTAGTAAATGACTTGACTGCGTAGCCATTGTACAGTGTATTTCAGAAACAATTGTTGCTCTTCAAGGTGGTTTACATGATGGATTTCCAGGTGCATATTACTTTTCTATTACACACCCAAATTCATGGTTGCATCCTGGTTTACATTTAACAATGGAAATACATCAGCTTCTGCTCCTGGGAACAATCAAGAGATCAAACTGCACTGAAGTCTGATTGAAAAAATTATAGTAATTGCGATGTGATTTTCCCCTAGAAAAGTAATTTTTTTCCTGTAAGTAGTCATCAAACCTTGCTTTAGTGCCACTGACATGGTAATTACACCTCTTCTTTTCCGCTCTGTTGACAACTACCAGGGCCACCATGCATCTTTGCTCCATATAATTTGTTGTTTTATGATTTTATATATCTTTAATTTAATATAGACTTCTTTCACTTTTAACATTTTCAGTGAGTTTTAAATATTCATGTTTTTGTTATGTATGTTTGGATTTACTCATTTTCTACATTTTAAATTACTGGAGTATTAATTGCAAGACCAATTTATTTGTGTATTTGGGTCAATAAAGTGCAATTCAGTTCAGTTCAGTTCAGTTCAGTTCAGTTAGTAAACCATTTCAGTGTTATGTATGTATGTATGTATATGTATATATACCAGTATACTACCAGTATACTACTACTTTTAGTTGTTACTGCATAAGTATAAAGTGTCTGACAACAACCTCCTCTCAGACTTGATTCAAATATGGATTTTCCACATGGTCTGGTCTCAGCGATGACTACCACTTAACATAAATATGAAAAAAAAAACAACAACAACACAAAAAACACTGCAGTGGTCTGTATGGATGTGTAGGTTGGAGTGTAGGGGAAAGTCCTCAGTCGACAGATTTATTCATGCATGCTTCTACTGCTAACGCTTCACACAGCAAAACATACACTTGGTGAATGTACCGAGTTGGCAAGATGGAGGCAGTTGTTGGTAGATTTCTCCTCTGTGGCTTGTGCTACCTTTTCAGTATCAGAGCTGTTATTATGTTGTGTATTGCTGTCAGTTGGAATCTGTGTTTGCTCTGCGCTGGCTGTGTTAACAGGGGCTGCAGTGAAATTGTTTGGATACTGTTGTGCTGTGCTCGCACCATCAGCGTCCATACAGCAGCATCACTGAGCAGGGGGTTTAACTGTCACAGCGCTCCTGTCCAGCTTCCCCGGCTTATTTGTCTGAGGTGACCTTGATGGTTTGTGTCATCTAGTTAAAGGCCCCAGTTTGGTTGGAGGTTGAAGTCAGGGTTGCCATGCCAATCTGTGAAATATGCAAAAGCACGGAAAATGACTTTGATCTTCCAAGTCTCATTAAAGCTTTGAAAGTGCAAAATAGAGCTAAAACTAAATGGCCAATGAAATGTTTTCACACTAATTTGGGATTTTTAAAGACCTAGTATGTATTAATGGCTCAATGAGCAAGATATTTACTCCCCCACAAACTCACCATAATGTATCTTAGGGGGGTTGATATGGTTGTTGATCAGTATCAATGACTCAGTGATTACTTCACTGTGTGCTGAGATTTCCAGCTTTGAAAACTCACTTTCCGGCACATACTCTGTTTTGGAACAAAAACTCCCCTTAAGTCTCTCCCAATCAACTGAAATCAGCTGCTAGTGTTTGGTTGGAATGAAAACTGGCATACTACTGGCACACCGTTCCCATCCCAGCACGAGTTTGTGAGTTCACATTAAATGTCCAAAAACATGACAACCATGACATGAAACCAGGAAGGGGAACGTCCCCCAAAGGACTCCACTGAAACAGGACATTTGCTGTGGATCATACAAGCGAGACATTGTTAAGCAACTGAGCGTGGAATAATAGGTTTAACGCTTGAACACTTTCTTAAATTTCTTAAAACGTCACGATTTCTGGGGAAAATATCATTCAAGAATAAGAAAGCATGAATAAATTGAAAGAAATTGTTCAAACATGCCTTGAAGTCCCAGATAAAACAACCAGTGATCGCAAATGCTTTGTATAGCGAACGCTCATTCATTCATATTAATCCTTGATTTCTAGAAACATCATGCCATGATTTGTTTTCGATTTGGCAAAATACACCATTTTAACATTTTATTTTAATTTTACCATGATATAGCTTGTTGTCTTGCAGAGTGTGACATGGTACCTCATGCACTTCCTTTTAGCAGATCTTGTTTTTTACAACAGTTTTGCAATATGTCCTCTTGCTATTGTTTATTAAAGAAAAAGAAAAAAGAAGTGGTTATTTCAAGTATCAGTTAGGACCAAAGATCAATACTGAGGTGAAGTCATGTTATGCACTGGCTTGTGCAAACCGTTTTTATAGTGCAGTCATTAAACCTGACATAAAGCCATATACTTTTTATCGGCTCCATCACATGGAGTTGTTATGGTTGTGAAGACAGACACCCAAATAAGAGAACGCGATTAGATCACAGCCGTCTTAGATGTAATTTGAAGATGCTAGGTGTAAATTTTTCATGTCCCCGCTGCAGTAAGCACTTGCAGCAACACATTCTCCTGCCTGCAAAAACACCTGCAGCCGCAGTGATCTGCCCTCAGCCTTCACTTGGTCTAAATATGGACTTCTCATGCTTGATTCTGGGGTTGCATGATTATGACTGAAATGATAACCCTCAATATTCTGCCAAATACTGGGATTATTATCACCATTATTCATCTTGGTTTCAGAAAACTGAGGAAAACGATTTTGTTGCACTTGATAGTTTCTCTTTTTTCAACACGGTGTTTACAGCTGCAGCCACAGTGGCTATAAACTCTCCTCACTGCAGTTGTCTTACTCTTGTTGTAGTCTCCATTTAAATAATTCAGCTAATAGGTAATTACTGCATCCTTACTTTGGAGTACAGCTACAACACTGAAGCAGACTATAGACAGAATCTATACGTGTTGTCATCTTGTTTAAGGAGGATGATCCACTCTTAAGAACTGCAGCAACATTTTCAGGATCTTCTTAAAATCAGGCTGATCCGAGCTCTCCCTCTTCGCTCGTTGCTGTGTTTTATCAAGGATGCTCTCTGTGAGGTTCTCCCGCTGCTTTCTGGTCACATGGTGCGTGTCACACATTCAAAGCTGACGGGTCACACATAGTGAAGTGCTTGATATGCCACAGATGAACTTTGAGGGGAAATAAAACCAAGACAAGCACGTCAATATTGGTGGACTACATGATAATTAATTGTGGAAACATAAAACCACAATATATGATTATCTATGATTAACTGGACAAGTCTGATTGTTGACAATTAGACAGGACTATGTCAAAGTTTGAAAACTGACAGCAGTGCAAATTAATATCCAACTAATTCACTTCCATTAACTCCCTTTCACATTCGTGAGATCCTGATAAGAAAAGTGTCCAACTCCAGCTGACACAAAACAGGAGAAACTGCATGATTGAAAATTCATGCAGTGAAATGGATCAGTTGAAGTTGTTGTTTAATGACTTCTGCTCAGTTGTGCATTTGACTATATTTTTCTGTGAACATCTGCACTCACTCAGTGGTTGGAACGGTCGCCTGTAATAGCTTCAGCTTCAAATCATCCCTTACATTCTGTTCTTCAGCTGACTGAAAACATAAAGGGAGGGAAAAAATCAGCCCAAACCATTAATAGGATTTAGTCACTGACCATGTAATCTATGAAAGGCAATACAGTGAATCATGATGTATTGTGTTTGGTTCTGATTGTGTTTGATCGCCGAGGTTTTGAGGTAAAGTGTTCAAACCCCAGGATTAAGTCTCCTGTAGCTAAAAATAACAGAGACAGCATTGCTTTTCACAATGCCATGAACTGAGGGACTGCTTTTGTGGACACACTGACAGTGTCCTCTTCAGTGAATTGTAACCCATTTGAAGTGCAACCCATTTAAATTTAAACCCTGAGCCCACAGGCTGTAATTCATTGTCAGTGGAGCAGCATCAGTATTTGTTCACATTTATTCCTCATTTCTATCCTAAAAATGTGTTACCTTTAAATCTAATAATGCAACTGCAGTGGCTTACCCTATCAATTTGGTCATTTGTGATACCTAAATTCAGTATGTGCCACAATATTGTTGACATGTTGACAGTGAATACATTGCTTGTAATGAGATGCCATCCGCCAGTTTTGGACAGCGAACATCAAATCTGCCCAGAGACACATGCCTCCATCCATCTGCTTTTTAACAAATCAACTGGTGACATCAGCTTGCTAATAGGCACATGGGACCCTGAGGGACAGGAAGAAAAAGACAGAAATCTTGTCAGATTTTATGTAAGCCAATGCAAAAACCTGTGAGGAGACTAGAATTAGCGCCAGGGGAGGAGTTTGGGCTAATGGAACAACTCCTTTGAGCCCCTCTCCTGTCCAAATTAAATCAACATTGGGGTTACTATCTCACCATCAGCAGCAAGAGAGACAAGGGGCTCCTATTTCACTGGAAGAGTGGGGGATGGAGGGCTTTGAGGCGGGAGAAAGCGAGTGAGAAGCTAAACCTTTGCCATCCTTATCTTCTCCTCACTCGGCTGCAGCTGCTGAGCTCCCCTCTGGGAGGCCACTGGAGGCCTGGAACATGAAGAATATGCACTGCTGTATGTTGTGACCACAGTTTCACTCATGTGCATCATCTATTATGCATTTGGATCGCCTAGCTCTTATGTACAAGCTCCTCGCTTAGCCACTGACACCATTTAGTTGTACGCACTGTATCTTACTGTCAACAGCAGGGAGGCCAGTGCTACTCCGTCATTGTTTGAATAGACCAAATGTGGTTAAAACTGCTCCTTCCCCAGCTGATTTGAAAATGTAACAACACTGGTTTCTGCGGAGATGTCATCTGAAGATATTACAAAAGTGAGTAAGTAATTCATAACAGATATCAGGTGACTGTGGCTTGACCATTTTAGCGTTAAAGTCACGATGGAATGGCATCAGAGACGGGAAGGAAAAGACATGGTTCGCTCGCAGGAGTCCTGTCTCCTAAAAATTACGTTCTCATATACCTAATCTGCATTCTCGATTATGGGTTCAGGGAGGATTGTTTGTAACGTATCACAAGAACTTTTGTCATCGGTCAGTCTGAAGTCCACACTCGGAGGCAGATGGGGTGGCGGATGGGTCAAACAACCAACTGTCACCCTGGCAACCGGAGTTGGAGTCCAGTGCAGTGAAGCAGTGATGGTCCTTTGTTGCAAACGTGACATGTGTTACATAACATTACCATAAAAAAGCGTTTTTTACGCCTAAACTTCAACTTTCTCTAACCTTAAGTAAATTTTTTTATGTCTAAATCTAACCTTTCCCTACTCTTAACCAACCAACAGCTAAAATGCCGTCTGAGATGATATACAAGATGTGCTGATTAGTAACGTGTTTGTGATACAACTGAAACAAATGCAATCCACGACAAAATAGGTTTCCCCCATAAATTTATTAAGAAAATTAATTAATTAAGAAAAACTATTTTTAGGAGACAGGGTTTCTCCCAGGCTACTACCGTCAGCATTTCTGGAAACAACAAGGACAACTTGGCACCAAAACTTCATTGAGTTGGAATTCAATGTAGTAACTGCACCGTTTTTTTTACGAACCAGTAATGATGGAACATAGTGGCGTCATATGACCAACATTAGGACGACTTCTGCTTCTAACTTCAAATTTGAAAAACAGCTAGTGCACAAATACAAAAAAGAAATAAATATATTAATCAATTA
Source organism: Myripristis jacobus (assembly GCA_900302555.1). Lineage (NCBI taxonomy): Eukaryota > Metazoa > Chordata > Actinopteri > Holocentriformes > Holocentridae > Myripristis > Myripristis jacobus. The sequence goes on from OMLB01024354.1 coordinate 70,508, forward strand.
AAAAAAGTATCTTAACAGATATTTGTGTTTATTATTATTATTATTTATTTTTTTATTTTTTATTTTTTTTTAAGTTCTCATTTTGCTGTTGCCCCCTGAGTAGCTCCTCCCTTTCCACAAGGCATTGCATTGTGGGACAATAGACTGCAGCAACAGCACACTCACAATACTGAACCAGCTGAGCATGTATGTTGACATTCTTATGTTTACTGCATTTTCATACTTTTACCATGTGAACACACTACATAGTCCAATACAGGTTAGTATGAGTATGGAGCATGCTTTTGGGACACAGCACCAATGAGATTTAGATATAGAAATACAAAAAAATAAATAAATAAATCACCCATTTTAAATTAAAAAAAAAAAAAAAAATCCTTTCATTGTGAATTTAAAATGACCAAATTTGTAACCCCACTGAGAACACGTTCACACATTCTTTTATCTTGGCTTTTTCCGGTGTCACAATAAATCTGTGTTTGCTTTGCAGTGTGACCTTAGGCCCTGTAGTAAAAGGGCACATTGCCTTGATGGGAGAGTGCTGCACTTAAGCTACACAGATGTGATGCGACCGGGCTGTGGCTATAAGGTGGCACTGTCTAAAAATACACGCTGCAGCCCCCCCTCCGGAGACCGGGGGGGGTGCGTATGGCCTGGCATGGCCCGCCGTCTGGACCTGGTTGAGCTGATGGCATGTGACAACTGTACACGCTGCTGGTCATGCCACTTGCTAACCTGCTCTCAGAGAGGAGGAGGGTCACAGAAATTGAATTGGATGGAGATCCCATTTGATCAATGCTAATTCCACGGGTGGTCGGTTAAGGAATGCATCCTCAGGGTTCTGCAGATTTGAGGATTAAGATTGTGAAATCTTTATTACCTCCACCAAGTGAAAGTGGATTGAGGTCATGTGCTCGCCACTGTCTGCCTGTCTCTTTGTAAGCGGGACATCTCAAAAGGTTAACCTGATTGGCGCATACAGTATGTGGACTGATCCGGCGTTGCTTTTGCGCACGATTTTGTCAGAAATCCAAACCCAAAAGACAAACGATGAATAAACATAAATGGTTACAGAGGAAGCAGCTTTGTAAGTTGGAGAATTTCTCAGTGTTGGCGGAGGTTTGAACTCTACAGAGAGGCTTCTAGTTTGCCACGGCAATTTGTTCAGTCTTCTGTGCTAATGTTTAGACAGCAGATGGGTTTCCATCAAAACATTTTTATGCAAATAACGATGTTTCACATGTTTCAAGTTAGGAAAGCTGTATGGGAATGGCAAATTTCAACCGCATTTCCCTCAGTATTGCAAAAAAAGGTTTTAGAACTTGCTCGAGGCAGAAAGAAATGAGGTGATAAATAATGATGGAAACATGTCGGCGCTGTCAACGGTTCAGCCTCATTGCACAAGCGGAAATGTTGTCTGAAAAAGTATCTGTCCATCACAACCTCCCTGATACGTTACACACACTGTTTCACTGTTTTATGGCCATTTAGTTGATGCGCTGGAGTATTTCCAAGTGCAGTTTTGTTTAATAAATTCAGCAGCACAAAATAGAGCTACTAAGGCCTCGCAAACTTTTTACTACTATAACCTTCTAATCAATTGGGGGAAAATGATTTCTGTGTTTTCTCACTTTCACAATACCCATATCATGCTCACATTTCATACTGTGTTTTCTGAGATATTTTTTTAAAAAGTTTAGCCTACTTAAAATTCAGCTGGCACATGGACGGAAACATGCTGCAGCTAGGGAGAGTTTGCTGTTTGATTAAAGACCCCTTGCAGTGAAGGAGCATAATAAGAGAGTGTTAATCAAAAAACAGCAGGCCGCTTTTAAGCATTTGCTCACAACTTTGTTTCTGAACATGCAGGAAACATGAGGGCAGCTCACACACATTTTCATTTGTCTCAGTGGGCTGCATGAAAGGCTTGCTGTGGACACACATTAGGACTGCAGACAGCTTTCCTGGATGGTAGATTAAGACGACAGGAAGTGATGACGAAGGCCTCATCTTCTTATAATCACTAGCTTTCTCACACAAGTCTGCCCCCCGCCTAGCGAAAGATCAATCTAATTCAAAAGTGTTTGCTAAAGGAATCCACCAGCTTTTGTCAAATGATCTCTCTGATCAACGCATTGCTGTATTAGGAGTGCATTAGCAGTACAAACACTTCTCTCTGTTCAGTATTTAGCGCGCTATGGTGCTTTGAGTTGATGCCATGAATGTTGTGCCTCAGCAGTAGCTCGTATAAGAAGCAAAATCACCAGGCAGCAGGCTCCAGATCCAAAGGTTGCTGTTTTGAATCCCTCTGACCACCTGAGAAAATCTGGGTGGGTAAAATGAACAAGTAAAGATGTCTCCCTTCTCTCTACGTGCTGATGGCGCGCCTGTGATTAAGTTCCCACGGGTCGTGGAATGTTCAAAAGTCCTTTTCCAGACAGAGAAAGTCATGAGAATTAATAAATTATTGGGGCGTAATGGGAGGCCTTGTCACAGTGCTCATTAGGGCTGCATGAAATGGAGAAAGAAAAAAAAAATCATATTGCAGTTATTAAGACAGATTTTCGCTATGATTCACGATTTTTGTGGGAATGGCCATTATTATATGGTAATTGTCATTTTCACTCAGAATTCTATGGAAATGAAGATATGATTTTTTTATTTATTTTTTTATTTTTTGGCTCGGGCGTGGACCAAATGAATCCATTTTCTTATGTGTACCGAATATGATGTATATGCCAGGGCATCTCTGTAGCACCACAGTACTTACATTTATAATGCTATTTTGTAATGAAATTTAACTTTATCAAACAAAAAACAAAACAAAACAAAATAAACAAACAAACAAACAAATGCAGCTCCCTTATTTTTAGATATTGCATTTGGCCATATTCCAGTTTTGACAGTATTTCACTTAATTGTACGTTCCTGGTGTTCATGTTATGTTCACTTCTTGTGCCTCTGAGTCTGAAGTGTTCAAATTTATGGCCATGGGTAAAAAAAAAAAGAAAAGAAAAGAAAAAAAGTCATATTATATGTTTATACATCATGGAAATAAAATATTTACATTTGATACAGAGTACTTTTATTTACACTTGATGGGGAGTCTGAGCACTGAGACCCCAGTTGATGGTGTGCCTGTCCCGGGCCGGCAGCAGCAGACTGTGGTTGCACTTGGCAGCTCGGTGGTATGCATGTGTGAATCTGTCTGAATGTGAAGCAGGGCTTTCATTGGAGAGAACATGATGCTCAGTTGACTTTCCTTGGATCAAACAGCAGGTTTGCCAAAATGTCTGCACTTTTTTTTTTTCATGTAATTTATTGGCAACTGTCACAGAACAAGTTTCCCCACTGCCTTAATGTACTGAGAGAGCAAATTTAATACAGTTGTGACTCATTGAACTTGGACAGTCAAGCAGAGTTGCCATCTAACTAATTTACAAAGATACAAAAGAAACAAAGATAAAAAAAAAAAAAAATCCCCTCCTAAAAAATCCCCAAAAATGAAGACATGCCCTCCAGCCTGTTCATTCCAATTATAAAAACCAAATTGCACGCTTCCAATTTGACTGCAATGAGGAACTTCTTATTGTAGGTGCATAGCTAACAGATTAAAAAATGTTTTCCCATTGCATATTCCAAAAAAAAAAACAACAAAAAAAAAAACAAAGAAAGAACAACCCAATTTAAGACCTTACCGAGGCCAGAAAGGAAAACAAAGTCTGCTCATTCCTGCAAGAAGAACAGTTTTTTTTCTGTGTGTAACATCAATATGTGATTTCGGGTGTCAGCAGCAGAATGAAATTTCATTTTATGTGTTCACATGTGCCAGCTTGTGTGGCTGGTCGGTCTGCTTTGGTGTTTGCTCGTCAATTTATTAATGTGTCAGTTTGCATCAGATCAGGCCTGCAGCGCTGGCACGGCATCGTGGCAAAGAGACGGAGCGACCATACTGGAGATGGCACAGGTGTCCGGCACTGCCTTGACTGAACAAGAAGTGACTGCACTCTTATGCTTGGCTGCCTCGACCTCTCCTTGAGCAATATTGCGCGCGCACACACACACACACTTGCGCACAGCTCCCCACTGACACACACTCTAATCTGTGGCATGGCAGTGGAGGCCAGAGAGCGCCAAGCACAGAAAAGGCCTCTGGTGGCTCCCAGTTCAGATTGAGATCACATGCACAAAGTCAGACTTCCAAGCCAGGAGCTGCAGCAGAAACACAGCTAATTCAAAGACAAACCAGAAGACAAGGTCACTTTAAGTTGAGATTTAATGACGTCTGTGGGGACGCACAGTGTCGCTGCGGCAAGAGAGCGCCAGGATCAAGTCAAGGAAAAGGGAATAGAAACACAGAGTAAATGAAGGGCAGTAGAAGTCCAATGTGGAGCATTTTAATGTCAATCATTGGCTCATTGATTTAGAGACAGTATAATAATTACTTTAACCCTTTGAATCCCAGGAATGAGGCA
>OMLB01024354.1:83631-95144 GCA_900302555.1 Myripristis jacobus
GGCAGAGCTGTGCCTTTGTCTTCTCCCCATGCAGACACACACACGCACGCACACACACACACACACACACACACACACACAGACATTGGTGATCTGCACTAGATTACAGCTCACCACAAAATACCATCTCCGTTGAAGGTCCAGTCTGAAATTGTAGCTTGGTTTTTCCCCCTGTTGGAAAACATTCACTGCTGCCACTGGCTCACATTGTGATTTTCTCAAAGACAATGTTTGTTGTTTAACATTTTAAAGTTTGAGCAGAGCGTGCATTTTACATGCATTTTAAAGAAGCAGGTCGGCCAAAACACCGCCTCTCAAGTGCAATCAATCCATCCAGAGTTTTTCACATGTAAAATTTTAATGGTGTAAGCTCCACAAAACAATACCCGCGCAGCCCTATTATATTTCGGTGAAGGGAGGCAGGCTGGAAATCGTACAGACACACTCTGGAAAGACTGCACTTGGTGTAAATGGGAAAATATCTTTTTCTTAATATTTTGGATGAACTGTTTTTTTTAAGACTGAAAAACACTGTAAACAACTGAGTAAAGCAAAAACCTGCATTTGGAGTTGTGCTGTTCGAGAATGCTAGTGTACATTACAGTGCAAATACTGTAACCATGGATCTTAAGCACATTGATTCCTCATGGAATCAATGCACCGAGTGAATCAAGGTACTTAATATACTGGCAGTAAGGGCCATGGAAAGTCGACATGCTATGATTCATCACAGCTGCTGATATAATTTTGCTTTTATCTCAGATTATAGGAAAAAAGGCACCAACACACCCCAGTCCTCAAGAACAAGCACCAAGCAGAATCCAAAACCTGAAGGGTGAAAAAGAATTTGCTCAGTGTGATCTGCTCCTAAAGTGCGTTAATTGCATCCCCCCATCAAAGTCCCACAGATACTATGGATTTGCTCCACTGTCACTGCGGTGGACATTTTCTTGGGGATGTTAGAATTATTGACCAATTCTTTCAGTATTTGGTATAGGACATGGGTGGTAAGGCATCAACACCGATTGATTTTGTTTGTCATGGCAACAGTATGGCCTGAATCGAGTGCAATTTTGTGCTGAAAACTGCATCCCCACAGACACATTGCATGTGAAAGCTTGAGAGCTCACAATTTTTGTGATGGCTAACAAGCCCTTCTTCTCACCATTGGCAAAAACTGCTAGACTTTGCCAGACGCTCTTAAACTTGTCTCTGGGGGATACACCCTTGTGGCTGTGAGCAGTAGGCAATTTAAGGGGGGGGGTTGCCATCTCCTTTGGTGGCAAAATGACCAAAATGCATCCCCCTTGTTAGCCTGCCACCCCCCTCTCCATCCCATAGCAGTAGAGATAATGCAGGGGCAGAGTGGTTGTTTAGTTGCCTGAGTCATTGATCATTTATCTGACTGAGGTTTGTAAAAGTTAGAATCTCTAACCCAAACCACGGCTGTGAAATATCAGCAGCCTGACTGTGCTGTGTATTGATAAATCCATGGTGCTGTCCATGGTGCTGAAGAAGCAGACCACATTGTAATTATGCCTTTTTCTCTCTGTCAGTTTCGTCCTGGATCACTAATATTCTCTACTATCAATACTCAATTCTGCACCATATTGTAGCCTATATGCTCTGTAGAGTAGCGACACCTTGATGATCAAAGTGACCAGTCGCGACGTGTAGCAGCAGAAGAGCAAGAGGATTACAGAGACACACTGTGGTCTCTAGTATTCCTATAAAATCTCTTTAATATTTATTTGTCTACTGTGTTCTTTTTTCTATTTTGCACAGTGTTCACTGTGTTCTCCAAGGACTATGGGTCATGTAACTTAAAATGGCCCTGCTTATAGTGCATTGTGAGAAACATGAGATAACCCAAACCCTGGATAAACTCAGTCTGATGCATAAAATGTGAAGATATGTATTTTCTCATTCTTTAACACACAGTCATAAAAACACAGTTGTAGTAGAGAGAGAAGGAAGATTACTCAACGAAATGGAATTGTATATTAGAAATGCCACAGTTAAGCGTCTGGCAACAATTCCCCTTGGGAGGTCTACATGTGTGTGTGTGGATTGGTTATTGGTGTGTCAGCAGGGGGGTGCTTCCATTATATTTTATTAATCCAATCCATCTAAAACCAAAGATGGACAGACACCAACCCTAAACATCTGAAGTTCAGGCCAAAATAGCAGCCTTTTTTTATGTTAATGCAACATTAATTGCATAATTGGTTATGTATGTCACTCTGATTATGGTGGAACAGACAGCTGAACTTCCTCTTTGTTTGTGCTGGACCTGCTTCTGTTAGCACAGGTGAAAGGCCACAGGATCTAGTTTTCTTACACGTTGTTGGGTACTTAATGGTGAGCAAAGCATCAGTAGATATTAATAAATCCTGACAAGCCGAGAGAAGAGAACCACATGAACTGTTTCACACATTACCCCTTACGCATGCCAAGTAAGCAAACAAATGCATTTAAAAGTCATGTCACACACAATAGGCGCTTGTACCTCACACAATCAATTTGAGAGTGGAAAAATGTGCCTTTGATCCAAGGATCTGAAGCATGAACAAAGTTACATGCGGCAACAGGGCTGTTACAGATTGGGATTTTTTTTTATTATTTAGTCTAATTGTTTCACCAGACCAATATGTATATTGCACCAGCATTTGCATCGCATCATCCCCATGGTAACATGATGTGTGTGAATGAGGTTGGTCGGTGACACAGCTATGTCTCTGTGTAAACAAGAGCATTGCATTGCTATGTCCTGTTGAACTGTTGAAAAAGCTAGAAGACAATGGTTTGGAAACTAGGATTAAATTGATCTTTTATTATAACCAGTGTTGGCCTTTTATTAGAATGACATGGTCTGTCCATGTCATCCATGTTTAAAATGATGAAGAAGATACAGTTTGTTTAGTGGTGTATGTGTAAAATGTGTGGAAGGGTGCATATCAGTGTTGGAGGGGTGCTGACTATGACACAAAAAAATGAAATAGTTGTATTGAAATGTACAGACAACAGCTTGGTACACAAGGCTGGATTCATATTATTATGCTTTCTTATTCTTTTTTTCTTGAATAAAAATAACCATGACTGAAGAATTTATTTTCATTTCTGAGTGGAAAAGTGAAAAACATGCCATGTGCCTACAGGTTTCTGTAATATAAATTTAAAACTTCTTAAACCTTTTTAATGTCAAGAAGAATTTCTTCCATAAATAAGCTCGAGGAATAAAAACAGGGAAATGTTTCGCTTTAAAAGAAGTGCAATGTGCAGTGTGCTGCACTGGCAACTCAAAATTTACATGGTGCAGTTGTAGCAAATGTTTCCCGTAAGGAACGCTCTCTTTGTTTTGTCTGTTGTCTTGTTCCCAGTTTCTTTAGAAAGCCAAACGCTGCCACACAATGGCCCACAGACTTTGTACAGAGTGTCTTCAGTTTCGGTTTTGCCTGACTCTGGCTTGCTGCCTATTGTACCTGAACATCAGTGAGTTCAGCCGGGCTGGAAATGTGATGACCCAAGCTAAAACTTGCTGGCTTTGCAATGTCTTGTGTTCAAACACCCCAAAGAGAATAGACCGTTCTGAATGTCATTCCTAGACTGTCATTCCAAGACTTCCCAAAAAGTTCTTGTTCTAAATGTCTCACTAACATGGTTGTGTAAAATATTGATCAGATTCTGCAAAAGTGCACCTGAGTGTACTGTAAGCATTATTATCCAGGGAGATTAAGTGTCACACAAAATCTAAATTCTGTTTCCAATATGGGTAAACCACATAGTTGGCAAATCTGACTATCCATTATGGATAATGTTTGTTTTTGGGTTTATTTGACAACTGCTGGCCGACTAGTATGGAGCCAGTATCTATGATCCAGAAAAGGGCAGCTAACCTTCCTCCAGTCTTCCTCTGGTGAGTGTCTAAGTAGACTGCATGATCTGATAATGGATGAAAAGAAAAAAAAAACATGAGGATGCCACCCCTGTGTTCATTAGCATCAGCTCAGTTTCAGGTACTCCGAAACAAGCTGGTGTTGTTGTCTGTTCTGTATCAGTGGCAAGCAGAAATGGCCATCTGTGGGTCTAAATATATACGGCTGTTAATACTGGGATCCAGATACAGATCTGATGCAGAATACTGCATAGTCAGCTCAGCTATAGTTTCCACTCTTCCAAGAGTGAAATTATGGGGGAAACATTGAAGCTTTATTCTATTTTATTTTATCTTATATTGTTTTATTTTATGTATATTTTCTTTGACATGATAATGAATAATGGCAGCAAATACTGACTATCAGCATCTTTATGTACAAAAACACTGGTATGGTATCAGCCTTCAGAAGCCTTTTGGTCAAACACTGTTAGTGTAAGAAATGTAACATGAGGGTGAATGGACTAATTATCTCTCTTAGTCTGTCTCAGGTTGAGGTGAACCGATGGATGAAATCACACTCAGTTCTATGTGCTTATGCCTTCTGTTCACTTACTGTACAGTGCAGCAGGCAGGAGAATAGGCATCCAAATGAGGTCATAAAGTTCACTCGCATCCTCCCTTCCTCCGCTCTGAATATCAGCCCTTCCATGACCCTGCCTGCCTGATGGGGCGGCGTTTCGCCTCTCTTCCCTCTCTCTTCCCAGTTGCAATGATAGCATCCATCTCGCAGTGCGTGGCAGGTCGCTCCCTTCCTTCTGCATTCTCCGGGAGTAATGGGTTTCACACAGATGGAGGCTCAGGGAGTGGTCTGCCATTAGTGCCACTGGCCCCACTATCACCCTCAAAACGCAGAGTCGGCTCTATTTGCATCCCACCAGGAACTGAACCATTTAGCCATTCAGGAATGTTGCACCGCTTCCCTCATCAGATTCAGTAGAGCTGTGTCCCTGGAGCTCTGTAGTGTAAGGTGGCTTCTGGGAACTCCAGGTTGGGTTGAGAAATATCATATTTGCAGGAAATGCACGTTACAGAGTGTATAATGTACAGTGAATGTACAATATGAAGGAGTCTTTATAAATGAAGTACACAAATGAAGTGAATCTAGGTAAACATCATTATGCCTTATTTATTCCCTTATAAGCTGCAGAGACGGAGATAAAAAGACAGGCAACATTCCAGCGTCTTTCATGAACCAGGACAGCATTTCAGCAGCACTATTGTCTGTATTCTTTGGAATGTCTGGCTAGACAGATGCAGCACCGGCGAGATAATGAGGTGAGAGTGCTTCTCCTGATTTGACGGGACAAAGAAATGATGAAACAGGAAACTAGCGTTGTGAGAGACAGCATTATTTACAGTAACATCACAAAAATAATGTCTGAAACCGGACATACGTGTACAGAGCTTCTGCTAATGGAAGCGCTGTGACCCTCTGTTTATTTAAGAGAGAGGAAAAAATGCTCGGTTGGTGAAGAAGAATAGTAGATTTAAGATTTGAGACAGTTGTGATGGAGACTGTGTAAAAGGGGCTGCTGCACAATAGGAGGCTTTCCCTAATAAGTTGTACATTCACTGCCCATTGAAGCTGTAAGGTGCAATATTATGTTTTTTGTTCCTTTGTTTCTTTGCAACCGGAGACCTCATTGTTTTAATCTGCAATATCTATTCTTTTGATATGTGTTTCTGCACTGCAAATCCCAGAGATCACCTGTCAGTCATGGTACACAGTCATGTCCACAGGATCAGTCATTTCCATGCTTTCCATTCATTGACTGTGTAAGCAGGCGTGCAGTGTATTCTGGTGGCGTTGCATTATAATTCGAGAGGCGGGGCATCATGTTGGTGTCAAGTGTCCAAACCTGGAAAGCAACATGACGCCCAGCATCAAAAACATGTCCCTGTGGACACACACCATCAGTGTCCATGATTTCTTCCTTGGATTTTTTGTTGATGGAGTTTGAAGTTCTGCATGTGGTTTCCATTGTTCAGCCATGGTGGCTAATGCTGTTAACTATCCAGTTATTATATTTACTTCAAAGAAACTAGAAACATAAAAAACATCACCTCCTGCACACCTCTGGATCGCTCCTAGAAAGGACCTACCAGACACAGATTGTTAAGAATATGGTGGAAGCTTTAATGAGCTGGTTCTGGGTTGAATCAATATTTTACTGGGTCAGTCAGTGGTACAGCGCTGCAGATTAGACATTTATTTACATGAAAAGGTTGTGGATTACCACTTTAATGCCCAAATCAATGAGGGTTGAACCTCCTCTGATCGCACAAGGTCACACGTCACCGATCCTCCTTTTCGAACGGCCCTTTGACTGACAGCAGTGCTGCATTCACACTTTCACATGACGTTCTGCTCCATGATTGATTTGACATGTTTGATTCAGTCATGCTTCAAATCCCCAAACAATAGATGTTCTGCCGTGATGGATTCTTTAATGTGTCTTTAATGAGCTCATGGCATTTTCTCCTGTGTTTAATTTTGATACACTAAACCTGTGTGTGGGTCTTTTGCAGGGCAGCGAGGAGGGCGACGTGGACAAGAACAAGTGCTGCACGCTGTGTAACATGTCCTTCACCTCAGCAGTGGTGGCACAGTCACACTACCAGGGTAAAATCCACGCCAAGAGGCTAAAACTGCTACTGGGGGAGCAGCCCGCCATCACAGCCAAAGGTAGAGCCTCAGTTCATTTCAATCCAATTTGCATTATGGGTGTAAGAGAGGGATCATATTGCCAGAGTACACAAATACAGTTAGGGTTGAAAAAGTAATTATAATTAGCAAGAGGCATTATTAGATACAACACGAGGTGGAGTAAATTCTCTTAGCTGACACTGTGAGGCATTGTGTCAGTGAGTGATTGCTGGATTATTGATTATCTAACAGAAACAGTACAGCCGACATCAGCCAAACAAAGCGGTGCCTAGTGGTAATGTTTGGCTTATTCATATTTAAATGAACCGTTATGTGGACCGAGGTGCATGTTTATATATAGTAAAACTCTATCATTAATATTTAAATGAACTGTTATGTGATCTGCGGTGTGCTTTTATTTCTTATAACATTCTGTCATTAATATTTAAATGAACTATTCTGCGGTCCAAGGTCTGCGTTTATTGGGTATTTTACAGCAACCATGAATCTGACTCAACCAATCAGAAATCAAGACAGCGGCTATCCATTTTATAAATAACAGTAAATCCCTGCTCTGTGTGTGTGTGTGTGTGTGTGTGTGTGTGTGTGTGTGTGTGTTTGTGTTTATATGCCTTCATTAATGCTCTCCTCCCAATCGCACTCACTTCCTCACACACACACACTCAAACATGCTCCAGAGTTGAACTGCAAGCAAGTTATGTTCCTTGTGTGTGAGATACTGTATATTAGTGCCTGGTGTATATATTAGTGTTCAGAAGATGAGTCAGAGCTGAAACACCAAACACAGAGGTGCAGTAAGTGTCAGAATATACTGCCAGAGCTGAAAGGCCAAATCCATATTTGCAGTGCAGCCCTGGACTAATTTTAGTTGATGTACTCAATACTGCTGTAACTGAATAGCGTTTCTGTGTACTTGAACTGTCCTGAGAATACGGTTTCTCTTACTTAATTACACTTTGACTGAAATATTGTATTTTGCAGCAGATTTAAATCAGATCCATTAGTCTGTAGAGGCTCTCCCTAAACAATAAATTAAAAATCTCATCTCGATGCAGGTTCAACGATACAATGCATCCAGATACGTTTTAAGTAGCCAGTTGATTGGTGAAGTTTGTTTCAGTCACAATTTGACGTGTTGCAATGCAGTCTTCATATTCTGATGCTACTAATGCTAAAGCTCTGCTATTAGATGCATCCTGATTTACAGAATAGAGAGAGAGAGAGAGAGGGAACATCTTATTAGGATCATTCGTTGGTAGTGAAGCGTGTAAATCATTCAACTGCAAACAATACAGTCCACTGTTTTTTATGCTTTTGTGCAATGAGATACTCTGTTCCATATGATGATACTGGGTTGCATATGAAGAGTACAGAGGACGTTTGGTGTGGAGGAACATCTGATGGAACCTTTTCCCATGCTAGACACTGCAGGTGGCGTTGCTCGCCATCCCAAAGTGACTCTCTGGGTGTTCTCTCACTGCTATTCAGGACGTTTTGCAGCAAACGCAACGTATTCCACACTTGGTATTTGTGAACGTTTGCCAGTGTGACATAAATTTCTTCACTGCTGGTCAACATCTTTGAGGAAATGAAGAGAAAAAAGAGAGAAGCCCAGTGTGAAAGGAAAAACAAAGGCAGTTGTTCGATGCCAAAAATAAAACACATGCACATCATACTGAGACGTATCAATTTGCAAGGTGTTGCGGATTTTTCCATGATCCACTTCCAGCCTCACAGGCAGTCTGAATCCACGTAGCTGCATCATACACATCAAGCCCAGAGCATCTAGACGCATCAGTGAATTGTCACACCCCTAAAACTGATTATAGATATAACCCCATTAAATCCCCAAATTGTTGATGGTGATGAGTTAAGTATTAAGGTGTTAAGTTAACATTAGTCATAAAGCTGTCCAACCAGTTGCCTTGCTTTTGTTATGGCTAGTTTGGGAGCATTGAAAGAACTTGTGGTATGAGCACACTGTAAATGAGTTACTTTCTCTTATCTAGGTAATGCTACTTGAGTTTTGCACTGCGTATTATTTCTATCCTGCAAGAAATACCATCACCCCACACAATTTGTACTTTTTAATTCATATTTTGGTGACATCTTCGATGTTTCTTTGTCATTGCTTTGCTGTTTTCGCACTGCTCTTAAAGGATCCTACCAGTGAGTCAGAATGTTTGGCCCATTTACTGCAATTTCCCTACATTTTACATTGCAACAAACCATTTTGCAAATCATGTAGGGGTGCTTAAGATTTGACAACATGTAATCACAATCCCTTGATTTTTTAAATATGAATTTTTGGTTTAAACATTCACCTTATAACTTTCTGTTTCTGCTTCTAACAGTGTCATCACCATTAATAAACCATGGAACTGATAATTGGCTGTGGAAAGCAAATGATTCCCGGGGGACTATTTTCCCTGATGGAGAGACCGTTTCACTGCACCCAACAGTGCTGCTGCTTTTAGGAAAACTAATGTGGAGGACTTTACTACAGTGAAGGAATGCTGGTGTGAAGAAAGTTTGAAGTCTCTGGAAGTTCATTTTCATATCCTAGTGGAAGCCAATGGCTGGATAAAAGGGAGGGAGAATGATGCTGGAGTTTTAAAATACACCTGCTTTCTTTGGGAAAAGATTAGCAGAAACATGAAGTTATATCGTGTAGATATTATGCTAAACATGCAGAATCCCTGATATAGTCCTTTAAGACACAACGGTGTGGGCTCTACACTGTAGTTTATCTTTCCTTGGATTTTGTTTTGATGGAGTTTCTGTAGGTGATGCTCTTTTCTTTGTCAGTTGTTGGCTGGCTCCCCAGTCTCGAGCTGTGCTTTGTTTTTTCTTACCATTTAGATTTAATCACCAACTGCTGTATACCTTGAGGTGATGGAAGTGTGCTGTTGTTGTAATCCGCTGGCAGCTGCTCACCTTGAATCTACTTACAAATTGGCAGTTGTGAAAATAATGAGAGACGGTCACTGGGGGAAACAGTGAATGAGAAGCCTAGCAAACATTATACTCAGAGATTGCTCTCGGGTCCAACACCTGAGTCCACAGTGGGCATGGCAGATGAGGGGAGATGAACCTTGAGCTTTGTTTGTTTACCATGGCTTGTTGACGCTCCAGTTGTCCAAGTAATTTATATTCAAACCGCAGCTTTGTTTGGTTTTTTTTTTTTTACTTTCTGATTTCCACCAGAGCTTTTTGTGTGAAGTTTTCTATGGACTGAGAAGATGGGTTTTTTTTACTGGACTTTCCCACTTTTCTCCCATGCAAATTTACCTTGCATTTCACCAAACTGCAACTTCAGAGCTGAATTGGCGATTGGGGCACAAAGCTCGTGTCTCTTAAGTGGTTATATGTTCCCATCTGTTGCACTGTCTGACTGGCAAAAGCACAAAATAATTCCTCTCTGCAGGATCGTAGCCACACAACACTAAATACACTGTAGTTCAGCTCAGTAGCTACACTGCAAACGTACAACCTCTTGAATGACCGAGTTAAAAAAAGGTAGCACACCGCCCTTATCTCCGCCTTGGATGTGGCTGATTCTGCAAGGAAGATCTGTACTATGTGGATATGAATATTTGATTGTTGTTAATTTTTTTGCGTGTACTGGTTAATATTACATTTTCACAGTTGTGCCACTGTCTGTGCTGTTTTCTTTTTCTTTTCTTTTTGTTTTGTTTTTTTCTTTTTCTTTTTTTTTATTTACATAAGTCCACTGAGACGCGTTCTCAGTGGAATTCTCCCTGGAATAAATTTCGGAGACAGATTAACGACATCTGCATGGTGCTCCCCTCCCTCCTGCCCAGTGCATGCTGGGGTAGGCTTCCCTGCGTGATCATGAATAGGAATAAAGGAGTTAAGACAATGAATGAATAAATCATTCGTAAAGGTCACAAAACAAATTCAAACATTTCAGGAATTAGTAAATCTAAAACCAAATGAATTTTGCAGGACAATTTTCGGCTTATGTGTGAGATCACATGCATGATAAAGATATTTTGACTGTGGTTAGATTTAGATAGAATGTGACTTTCCATTCGTGGTGAAGTATCTTGTGGTGGATTTGCCTCAAACCAGGTGGCTACTCTGCTTGTGTTGAATATTTCAGCAGTAGATGCACTCCTGCATCACCACCCCTGTCCTCCCAAAAACAAAAAAAGCACATTATGTTGGTACATATTGTTTGCCCTCTCCTGACCCAGTCTGAAAGCAAATCAATAAAGAAACAATACACGTTTGTATTCATATGGTTAGCATTCTAGCGGCTGAGTGCAGCAGTAGAATAAGCAGAAATTGCTATATTGCCAGCACAGTAAACAGCCAATACTTAGGAGTGCAAGGGCCCACAGCAGCAATAGATGGAGCAAATATCCCTACAGTCCCGATGTGGCAAAGAAATAAGAGCCGAGGAGGAAATGATGCATTCCTTTAAATAACTTCATACTCATATCTTGTAATTTATTGTGATAACTTTAAATTAAAACAAATTATTTATCAATTTTGATCATGATGGATAACTTAAGGGTGCTTAAGAGTGAGACTCTTTTGATTTAAATGCCAAAAAAATAAGTGTTTGTTCCACATTTTATGTCGGCTGAATCTCATTGGTCCTCACTTACATCAGCCTTTTGCACCATGTAGCTTCAAGTCCTTAACTGTCATAGTGGTAACTGTTTTAGAGACTGGTTGACTTGGTCTTTAAGGGGGAACCAGTTGGAACCAGTTGGAATTGCAACAACACTGAACTCATCTCTACAGGTCTTTGAGAAAATCCTCCTCCGCCTTCTGGCCCCTTTATTTACGGTGGCCTGTTTCTTATTCGTTAATTCAAATAATCAGTGGTTTCACAATGTAGTGCAGTGAGCTAGCCAAATACAGCAGAATACAACA
>OMLB01024360.1:2500-15626 GCA_900302555.1 Myripristis jacobus
GCGATGCGTGCGCCTATCATTAGTGTCCGGCGGAGAACAAGCAGCAGCAGGGGCAGAGGACGCAGAGAAGGCTCAAGGTTGTATATTTTAATTTGAACATTTGTGTATCAGAAATCCGTACGAAGCGTCGTTTTCTGTACAAAGCTGGGGTGTAAACTTGCCACGCTAAATACGCAGCTGTGTTTTGCGTAGCCTGAATGCTTGGCGTACACACACATACACCGCTTACATGTGCTGGGACAGCGGTGATGGCAGGTTATATGTCTCTGATAGTGAAGCTAAGGCATTTCTGAGCTTATCACGCAGTTTGTCTTATCTAGTGAAGCAGATTGGCACCACTCCTCTCTGCATACACATGGTAACGATGGTTGATTCACTACTGATGAGCGCTGTGGTGAGAGGAAGCTGTCCGGTGCCACAATGTTGCCAAGTGTTTTGATAGCTCAGTTAGTCCTGTGTAACAGTGTTTGTGTGGTGGCGCACTCTAATACCTCCTCGGGTATTTTTCCAAGTGTAAGTGTGGGGTATAGTTGCTGGGGAGCTGGGCCAGTTCGCCGTGCATGGGTTTAAATGTTGAGTTTGTAAACTCGTCACTGTGCTCATCAGCTTTGTCGGGCCCCTCCAGGTGTTCAACATGTCTGTGGATTGGGTAGGATATGGATATGCAGCCCTCGTCGCATCCGGGGGAGTCATTGGTTACGTGAAAGCAGGTAGGCTCTGCCTTTTCTGTCAGGAAACCCACAGAAGTCCGTTTTACCCAGCTTTTCATTCTGCCCTGAGTCTAAATTTAACCCACCTTTTTCCCTTGGGGTCAGTTTGAGCCTATTAAATGTTAAACTTTTCTAAATAACCTACATGATCAGCATTTGTGTTTGGCTTCATAATAAATGACTTTTCCTAATTTATGGGGATAGCTGGGTAAACTGGGTAAGTGGGTGGTTATGCTTTATTTAAACAGCTGTTTTGGTAAGTTAACAAGAAACAAAGTATCTGACACATAAACTTGGATAACAGTTATTATCATAATTATTTTCTTGAAAAAATGCAAAGGTTACTCGAGGGCTTTTCTGAGAATGTAATAACATATTGCTCGTATTCAAGGTTGTTTGCCTTTTGATGTTGGCATAGTTAATCTATCTTACTACATCAGGAGTGGTAGCAGTCACAGACTGGTAGCTACCATCCACCAGCTCTATTAGTAGAAATCTTGGTGATTTTGGGATGATGGTTTCAATTCAGGCTGAGTGATATGGACATTATTAATACACTAAACACTAATCACTAAGAAATAATTTTAGTATCTGTGAGCAAATGAAGACTATATGTTATGTAATCAGTTTGATGTTCACCAGTGAGCTACATGGTAATGTGATCTGATCTGTAAATGTCAGGTGAAGTCATGATCGCTGTGTGCGTTCTCTCTCAGGCAGCGTCCCCTCCCTGGCTGCTGGTCTCCTTTTCGGTGGCCTCGCCGGCTTTGGTGCCTACCAGATCTCCAACGATCCCAAAAACATCTGGGTGTCTCTCGGTTGGTAAACTAAGAATATCTTGTCAAATGTATTGCATGCATTAAAATATCGCAGCCAAGTCTTGCATCCTAATTTTCAGCCTCTCATGATGAAGTTATTTAACATTGTGCACTTGGCCACATGGTACTTTCCAGCCACATCAGGAGCTCTGGCTGGCGTTATGGGAAAGAGGTTCTACGGATCCAGGAAGTTCATGCCGGCTGGTTTGATGGCTGGAGCAAGGTATCCTTCTTATCCACTTTATTAAAACAACACAGTGTATTTTCATGCAGAGAATGTCAACTGAGACTGGCAAGAGTATGCTTTGTGAATGGAGTGTCTAACGTTCCCTGTTTGTTCCAGTCTCCTGATGATGGGGAAGCTCGGAATAGCGATGCTCCAGAAACCCCAGGAGTCGTGATGACGTGACGATCTCAACACACTCAGAATGTATAAATACCAATTTCCATTCTCTTGTTATGGATCCAATCTATTGTTTCAGAAGTAGCCTGTCATCTCATCTTTTATTGTTGAACGTTGATGTCAGTTTGTAAAAAGAGGTGTATAATAGACAAATAAATATAGTGCCATGTTTATATAATAATGAGAGTGATTGGCTTATCTTTTTTGAACATTAAAAAAGCACCACAAACCCTGAATTTTTGTAAAATGTTTACAAAATGTTCATTTTATTTGTTGCACAATACAAAGAAGTTTGCACTTGTCTTACAGTGTAACCAGAAATAATCATTGTCACAGCCATTACACACAAGCTTGTTATCCCTCACCTATGGTAAATAAAAGACAGAAAATAGGGTTGCAGGAGGAGTGAAGGACTGGATGTTTTTTTTTTATGGGTAGTAAAAAATAGCACAATACCAGACAATAAAACCCAGAGTAAAAAACAGTCTAAGAGCTATGCATTTAAAATCTAGGAACAAAATAGATTCGCTATACTAGCATTGGCTCACACCAGATTCTCGGAGGTTTGCCTTCAAGAATACAGTGGGATTGTCACAGTGTGTCAATCTAGATTCGGCATCATGTCAACCATCTTCAAATGGTAGAGATTGCATTCACGCGTACAGAACATTCTGCATCTGCTGGATTTGCTCACAGAAAGAAATTATCTTTTTGTCATTTCAGTCATGAAGAAAAGTCTCTCACTCAACCTCAAATAGCATGTGTCAGAAGTGCCATTAACATCTTTCCCAAAACATGATTTTCATAATAGGTGTTAGTGCTTTACACACACACACACACACACAGGTGTCCATACACTGGTAAAGTGTGGTGTGTTCATTACTTTGCATCCTTGATTCCAAGTACAATTAGGGAATACATACTTCTTGAAAAGTAAAGATTTGTAGGAAGATGATGAGGGAGACTAATACTTTCTCTCCAGCATGTTGAACAGCCAGCCATCTGCCAGGTTATCTTACACAAAACTACATCCACTTGCATCCATACTTACACTGAAAATGTTTTAGCCTCATGATTTTAGGATTACATTTCCCATTTACTAAGGTTCTAACAATTCATTCACTGCACCGATGCACTGACTATAAATACTGACTCAACTGCATCAGTCTGCTAAAAAAAATAAGTAGAATTGACTGTTCTGACTTAAACCTCAATTGATATGAAATGCTTTGAATCAAGTTATTCATGATTCAAAAATATTTTTATTTGGATATGTTTCACATTTCAGAGGAAAAAATATAGCCTTTCATTACTGTATCTGTTTTTTTGGGTTTTTTTTAAAGGGTATAGAATTTGGCCAGAAGTACTAAACTGAAATGTTGACTGAAATCTTGCTTCACAAATTTGAATCATTCCAAAAAAGAAAAGTTGCTAAATCAAATTGCCAGTGAATCATAAATTAAACTGAATCTCTGTCACCGCTACCATACACAGTACATTTGATGAACAAGAAGCTAAGGCTATGTTAACCTGGACACGTGAAGAAGTGGTCATCGTTTCCGACCATCTTTTTGTCTGTGAACTACTTTTGTGTTTTGAACATGACAGAACTTTCTGCTTTTGCTTTGCATGTTTCTTGAAGTAATGTGTACAAGAAACTAAGCTCACACAATCTCCAGATCTGAGTTCCTCTCACTTAGGCGGGACTTCCTTCTCCCAAGATAGTTAGGCAGCTGGGTTCGGACAGTTTTCCTCCCTGGACTACCGATTGCCGCCATATTTGGAGGTCCAGTCCACCCTGCCGTGAATGGGCTGAATAGCTGGAGCTCGGGTCAGCAGATTCCCAGAGGGTTTCCCCAGAGCGGAGTAGTTGCTCCCCTTTATCTGAGTCCTGTCTGCCCTCCTCTTCCACCCCTCATAATCTGGAAGAACATGTCAATCAGTAAATTCCTGTGTCTCTTGAAATCAATCTTTCTATCATTTATCTCAAACAATAGCAGGTTTTGTATGCAGTTCAAGGTGTGTTCACAAGTAAAAATATGTTTAAACACTTGAGTATATAAACTAGTTAAAATAATATCTACCCTAAATAATGGTGCAGGCTAACAAATAACCCAAATAAAATAATAGTAATAACAACCCCAAATTATTAAAAAGTTTGAGATAAAATATGCTCACATTAGTTTACATATGCATATAACTTCACACCTTGTAAATTACATGAAATGCTGACACAAACACACAAATTACCTTCATTATTTTCATTCAAAGATGAGTTGGATATAGGCTTGGGCTTTGCAGATTTTGCTTTTGCTTTTTTATTATCAGGAGAAGAGGAAAGATTGACTGAAAGGGTAAAGAAAGGAGAAAGGAAGTCACAGTCAGTGAGCGATTGAATAGAAATACTGCAGGAGAGAAATCAATCAGAGTTGATGGAAAAATAGAATAATGGAAAGCAGAAAGAGCACTGAGGCTTGGTATAATGGTCTGAGTGAGGATGATCAACCAGGTGAGGAGTATGCAACGTTTAAAGTTTGGGGAATTTTACAAGGAGCAGCACAACATTTTTAGCCAGACAACTGTGCAAATGTATTATAAGAAGTCCATTTTTTAATAATAAATATTTGTAGTTTTTAATGCATTGCAATAACACACTGATGATGAAGGTCGTCAGATTTCTGGGGTCAGAAGTAGATTTTGGAATCTGAGGTTTTCGACTGGGAAGTTATCTGGCTGAAAGCGTCATATGGGTGTTTGACACACCCATCAAAGTGTTTTGTTGGCTTTACACAGATGAGATAAAACCTTACTTGTGTGCTGGCCGGCCAGAGGGGCAAGCTGGATCCTCTGCCCCACTGACCCCACCTCTTTCTTTTGGAAAGAAGGGATGTAACCACTGGAGAGGTTGTACTTGGCGCTCACAAAGTTCCCTGCAAGAAGTGAGACAATATGTCAGAATTTGTACTGTTATTTTTCATTTATTTTATTTTATTTCATTTTATTTTATACTGCAATGTAACACCCTGCGGGTACCAACCCATCATGAGCTTACAATGCACTGCCTTGAAACTTAATTAGCGCAAAATATTCCAAATATAAAAACACACAAATAAAGAAAAAATATACATATAAACAAACGTCTACTGGCAGATGTTCCCCCCACTCATGCGCACTCATACATTAATGCGCAAGCTTGATCGACTCTGGTAATTTGTGTGAACCTGTGTGCAACAGCTAATGAGGATCCAAACAGATGAATAGCTAAGTGATTGAAGTCATTCAGCTTTGCAAGTGACACCGTCGATGCAATTCAGCAGCGGTCACAGATGGTTATCAGCGTAATTAGTCAAATGCCCCATTGTTCTCTTATGGAGACATTGAGGTTCTGGTGCAATTTACCACCTATTTAGCAACTGGGGCTCTTATAGTTCTCAGGTTAAAGTGTATATTTGGACTCTCATCTCCCACAGAGGCTTAACCAGCTGGCTTCTTTCACATGTTAACTTGTCGGTTGAATACCTGGAGCCTGTTGCGTCAGCCCCCATGCTGGTTGTTAGTTTATCTCCTTTTACCCTCAAGCTACTCCGGTGGCAACTCACTCCAATGTTTGTTCATGACTAACATCTTAAGAGTAGCTGAGTCAGAGCTACTGAAAACTGTACCGGTGTTATAAACCATAAAATGCAGTGTGTATGTTATGAATATTGTCCATGTTAAGTTATTCAGTTTTCTAGATTATAAAAGCAAACCAATTGGAGCAAGAGACAGTTATCCTGCAGTCATGTCTTATTGAAATACCTTTGGAGGGATCAATTTTCTCCAGTATTCTCTCTTTAACAACAGTTTTCTCTGATGGGTTATCCATAGCTTTAGAGTCACTCTCTTCTAGTCAGCAGCAAAAAGAAGAGGTGGAGGAGACATGCATGCAGCCAGAGAGGGCAGAAGAAAGAGAAAAATAGCAATGGATGAGAAAAAAAATGATGAAAAAAAAACAGAGACAATAAATAACACAGACTTACAACAGATATGAAAGAAATGGACTGGAATTCTGTGCAAGCACATTAGCAGTAAATCAACACATGGCATGCACAAAGCTGATGTTAGTGTTATCATTTTGACGGTAAAGACTTCATTTGCTAAGAGAAGGAGAGAAAATGTTACAGTAAGATAGGTGTCTGGATTTGAATGAGAAATCATATTTGTGGGTAATAAGTTAAGCCAAGGTGAGTTAAATTAAAACAAACACTGGTACGTTGGGGGGAGAGCATGGGGGGGGCATTAAAGGGACACTTGATCTTACACCAACAGTCTTAACCTCATGAATAAGCAATGGGAAAAGAATGACAGAGGGGAAAAAGAGACAGAGAGACAGAATAAGGAGGGAGCACGGCAGGGACCCGTATTGTGTGTCTGTCTGCATGACAAATGAATTATAGAGGGCTCCGCTCTCCAAAGCTGCAGACACTTAGGCTCACTCCACACGGTGCTTTGTCCACGGCCCCGTAACTACTGATCAGTCAAACCAAAGACGTTAGCCTCATCATTAGCCTTTAGGGCCTTTGTGTCACACTGGAGGACAGCGTCAAATTATGTAACATTAGGTGACACTGACAGTAGCCTGGTTTCTGCTGTAGGCAAGCTGGCCATAGCCAAGGCTTACTCATTATCTACAATCTTAAATTAATACTGGCCAAAAAATGTACAGAATGCATTTTTTTCCTTATTTTGTTTTGACAGATGAGTTGTTATTTGTTAAGACACAAATTCTGGTTAAAGTGTTAAAAATAAACATTTTATACTGTGTGTGTTGGGGCTGCATGATATAGTTAAAGAAAAAATCATATTATTTTGATAAATATTGCAATTGCGATAATATTGGTGGTTTTAGTAGGAATGATTATTTTTTCATAAGAATTTTTATTTTGTCTGAAAAAAAACCTACTAAAAAAAAGGATGATGTGATTTTTTTCTAGATTCTGCACCAAACCATCATGTTTTTTCATGCTTGCAGAATATGATGTGTGTTACATTTAGCCTTTATCAAGAAATTGCATCTGCTGCAATTTGGATATTGCACTTATCCATTTTGTGATCTCAATTCAATTTTGATTAATTGTGCAGCCCTAGTGAGTGTTACCTTAGTTCACAAAAGGTAACAGTGTGGCCACTGCAGGGGTAATGTGAACATTCAAATACGCCTGACCATGCAAACAGTACAATAATTATGCAAAACAACAGTTCAACATAGCAGAATACTGAACTTTGATTTATCTTTCCTCATATGTCTCAAATGTTTTTAAGACCAGTTGTGATTCAGGGAAAACTTCTGTTCTTGAATATCCTGGGACTGAAGTTTGTTAATTCTTTCTTTCTCAACATTTGGAAGCGACAACAAGCTCTGTCAGCAGCCATGCTTACCTGGGTTTGCTCTGGTGAGAGGTAATCCTCCTCCAATAGGAGCAAGAGGTTTGTTTATGGTGGTTGAGGAGTTGTCCCACAGGTCTCGTAGTGTCAACTCCTTATCCACTGAAGGAGGCTGGTTCTTGGCAATCAAGCCTTGGAAGCAACAGAAATGATGTGATGATAACCCAACTGTATAAAATACTAGAAAACAAGTTGTGTTTTCAAAAAACTGACCGACCAGATGACTCCAAGTGAAGGCAATGATCCCTGACGGATTTTCCTTATTGAAATTGATATTGGGATTATGGTCCGTATATGGTGGATGTAGCTGGAGTCATTTGCAGTGATGTTTGCATTACAAATCAATAAGGAAGGTTTTAAATTAGCAATGCAGCATTCATATTAGGACAAGAGGGCATCTGAGAAAAAATGAAATCCTGAAGAAGGGTCATATAAAAATGAGTGTTAAAAAGCCCTAGAGTTTTTGCAAATTGTGACATTAAATTCCATAGTTATGCATTTTTATACCATTATAACTAGTTTAGTTCCTGCGATAAATATTCATTATTGTTTAACAGCTGTTTTGGATTTGTAAGGGTTTCTTGTTATAGCAAAAATTATTCTTTAGGATTTTCCAACCAGGAAACAAGTCTTACTTTTGAAAGGTAATTAGATCTACTAGCACCCAAGCATAAAAAAAAACTAAACCAGCTGAAAAAGCTAAAAGAAAGACTACAATTACAGAAAACATATAGGAAACATGGATTTTTTAGGTTTCCTATGACTACCTGAAGAAGTGAGGCAAATCTTACAAAGGGAAATCATGACACATAACCAGAAACAGAGATATAAAACTTTTGAGTATAAAGCACAATGTACAAACTGTGAGGGTTATCTTTCTGCAATCATGAAGATGACCTTATTGGCTTTTATTAGTCATTCAGTCCTACCAGGCAGATATCGTGACTGGCTGAGATAGTGTTGCCGTGCAGCAGATCCTGGGAGACTTGAGTCCATTTGGCTGATTTTGACATTACTGGGCAGCTTTGTAACGGTGCTGAAGGAATACAGTGGTTTCTGCTCTTTGGATCTGAAAAAAAGGAGGGACCGGTTGTGTAAAGGTCTTTGCCCACTTAAAAATAAAATAGCATAGTTTGGCATGACAATATTAAACTTTTTGTAAACCAAGTCATGTTATCGCTAAATCTGAAACATTTTGTACACTTTCACTTACTCGTTTACTGAATATGGGTTGTCAGCAATGCATCCCCTCCTTTATAAATGATTAAAAAACAATCTAGACACTGTAAATGGAAACAAATAGCCCAACCTCATAGAAATACAAATATTACATATTAAATCTGGTTTACAGTGTTACACCAATGTTAACACACATAGAGCAAAGAATCCTCAATATGATATAATCTGCTATAAAAAAACAAAAAAACAAATATGAATACAGTAAGGAACACAAAGAACCAGAATTAAAACAAATCTCTAATCTGTAATCTCCCATTAGAAAGTAGTAGGACTTGTAAGTCTAATGACAATTGAATTCCTTAAAAACAAATAAATTATCATATCCCTGCATATCAACAAGTAATGCAGAATTTAAATGCTATGTGACACTTTTCAGGAACATGTCAACATAGCAAAGCTGGAAATGTTACTTCATCAATTAAAATGTTACAATTACTATTCATTTTAGTACTTAATTATGCAGTTCACTACAACAACATTTATTTAGATAGGAGGGAAAAGTGTAAGCTCTCTATTTTTTTTGGGTTGGGTGTGTGCACAAAGAGAAGGTTAAAAATAAATGAGAGAATGACATGCTCCACTACTCTTACGACCTGTTCCCGACACAGATACGCAGGATACACTTGACATCCAGATTTCGGACTCAGTCATTTTTAATATAGTGTGTAGCACCAATTAATTTTAAAAACAGCAACACAATAATCAATGAAAACATTCTAGTGTGTTCCTATTTGAATATTTGTCAAATTGCCAATGTGCTCCTGCCAAGATATTACAGGACTTACTGTGGGCGGTGGTCCTTATGGCTCCTCTCCTCCTCTGCGTTCCCCAGGCTGGGTTTCTTGGAGTGGGAGGCGGCGGTTTCCGAGGGGTCGCATTCCTCCCAGCTGTCTGAGGTCTTGGCCACCGTCTGGCCCCAGCGACGACGGCCGCTCTTCAGAACCCCCATCCCACCACCGCCAACGCCATTCTCACTGCCCAGTGACGTTGCCCTCTGTAGAGGAAGGCCATACACTGAGTGTGCGTAACACTGACGAGTGGAATAATATACTTAACTCCCTCTCCCTGCTTCTTGCTTTGTCCAACAACTCTGACTTCTCCGGAGAGGATACATCTAGTTCACAGTTTGGGTCAGGAGCCAAACTGGCTCCTTGGCCTATTTCTGTTCCTGGTGGATCGTGACAAGAGAGCCTAGTATTGTACATGTTTTCATCACTCAAGGTCCCTCCAAAGTTGAAATAAAAATGAAATACACTCAATGTGTCTGTCTGTTTTATATAGAGACACTCACCATAAAGGTGTGACGCCCTACTTTACTGTCATCTTGGGGCAGGGGGATCTGCTTAAGGGGCTGCTGCTGCTGCTGCTGCTGCTGCTGCTGGGGTCTGGAGGAAGAGGTGGAGGCTTTGGACTCAGATGAAGACTGCTGGGGATCTGTCTTGGCCTCGGAGGTCTGTTTCTGGACTGGCAGCCTGGTTTGGACCTTCCTGACCTCCTGGCTCTGAGGCCGAGGCCCTAAGATCTGGCCGACCTGGAAATATGGATACCGCAGAGCCTAGGAGAGGAGAGGAGAGGAGAGGAGAGGAGAGGAGAGGTAAGTTTGAAGGTAACTTTCAAACACAGAAACTCTTTAGTGCTGAAATTTAGTCTGAGCACTTTTTTTCCCTCGTGTACTCAAATATTCTGGGCACAAATTAGGGATCTGCAGAGGTGCCAAGTAACTAAATACATTGAGTCAAGCACTGTAGCCTACTTTAGAATCAGAATCAGAATCAGAAATACGAAATTGATCTCTGAGGGAAAATTGGGTACTTAAGAAAAGTTCTGAGGCACTGAAGAATGATTTGAGTATTTTGAAAATTTTGAATGCAGTACTTACTTTTAACCCTTTCATGCATGAATTATGAAAGCCTGAGTCCAGATTTTTTTCTTATGTGTTTTTACTTAGGGCATGAATATTTCTGAGTCTCCATACTTCTTTCAGGATGCAGGACTGGTATTACCATGTCATTCTACTAGTATTAATATGTTTTCAGCAACAAGTCTCTGCATAAACCTCAATGTAGGGGAGCAGCAGAGAGCACGCTAACAGCTGATATGCAATTCTGCCATAGAAACCATTGCATTTAGGAGAAAATGACTTTTAAACAGCTGTCCGCTGTAGTGACCGCTATGTGCCAAAGGGTTAATGTATTTTTCATTATGGTGTTGCTACTTAAGTAAAGCATTTGAGAATTTTTCTCCATCCACTGGATAATCTGCAACCTTTTGCAGTTGGTAAGAGTAAAACTAGAGTTAAAGGTGTCCCCTTTTTACACAGATGGCAAGAGGCAACATTGTTGTCTAAAAATAGGCTAAAATTGGTTGCTGATGCACACAAAACGGAGTCACCTGAGGACCTTGTGAGAAGAGAATGGAAAAGTGGAGTCACTCCCACTGGAGAAGTGTTGTCTATTCAGGGCTCACAGGGTAATCAAAGTGTCTCACTGGAGTGGAAATTATATATAATTGTACAATGTGTAATAGCCACGTGTTGGTTCAGGCTATAACATGCATGCATGACTAGGACATGACGCACTGGTACAGGGGATGAAGAGTGGCTTTAGCGGCACTTAAAATGATTGGGATTAGGATATTGATATAATCTCACGACTGAGAGTGCAGATTAGGCACTGTAGTGTTGCAGGCTGCACTGCAATAAAAATGTATTGTCTGAGGGGAAAAAAATGTCTTTCCACATCAGATACATAAATTTTTAAAGCGATACCCTGATTCTGCAAATTGGCAGATGAAATAGTAGGGTTACTATCTTAGATAGCCATGGTTGTCTCTGGTTTCCCAGCACCCCATGGAAGTACACAAATACAGTGATATTCTTGATACTTCTTAAAGTGAAACAGGTTTATCTCTGCATACCTTAAAAAAACTGTATAAACCACAAATTTGGGATTCCTAGACTGTAGAAAGCTGAGAAAGGACAGGAGAAAGTCACCTTGCTTCATGTTAGAGGAGCTATTTTTGAATATGTTTGCTTAAGAAGGGGCTCCTTGGAATCAAGGTTAGTCTGTTTCAAACAAAACAAGCTGAAGCACTCTTTCATTTGCAAAAGCTGTAAACCCTCTATTCTCTTAACAAATAAAGTCATATTCATTTTTGGATTTAAATTTGAGATCTTTTAACTTGCAGAGGTCAGAGGGCCTTGGCTTCTTATCTCTAGACATTATTAGACTGTTAATGCCATCTACCTGCACAGCGGTCGGTCTTTTTTTGGGGTCCCACTGCAGCAGGTCCTTCATCAGGGTAATAGCCTCATTGCTGGCATTGGGGATAAGGGTCTTCAGATGGGTGGGAACACATTGCGGGAAGCGAAAGTTCATTGCTGAAGCCAACTGGTAGCCTTCTGGCCAATCCGACTGACAAAAGAGACACACAGATGTTAGTTTTGGTTTACATATTGGACCATTAGATATTAATTTGCCACCATTCAGTTATAACACTTCAATTTTTGAGAAGTTTTAAGTCTCCATGCCACTGTTTGAGACCAATGTAGAACATAACTGCAGAATGGATCTATCTGGTGGATGGTGTTAAATAAGGCAATGTGTAATTTAAGTACCATATATCCAAAGAATATGTTTCATACAGGTCATTTTGTCCTGTGAGGGTACATCACATTTGCCTATGTTGTGTGGACAATGGTGGAGACAGCTTAGATGGATGAACATCCAAGACAATCATAAGCATAGATCATAAAACATTCATGAAACTACATTAATTAGCCGTCCCTATTGCAGGCTAATTAATTTTTCAAGATCCATGCACAATAAAATGTCTCAAGTGCAAACTACATGACAGAGCTATGCCTGCCCTGGCATGAGGCGTTCGGGGCTCAATTCCTGGCCAAGTTACCGCAAAATGGGTCCTGGAGCCTCTCAGCTTAAAAGCGATAGATTTGGGGGAAGCCCCTGAAATGGAGTGGTGTCATCTTTAAGCTGGTGTTTCTGCACACCTAAGCTTCCTTACGCCACAGGGGAGAAGGCATGATCCTGGCCTATGAGCAACCACAGCTCAACAAGGCTCACTGGTTGGCTGATCTCACCACTGAGCAACCAATTTTGAGAGATCTGAGTGCCTCATTGCCTCAATGAATTGAAGAGACTCAGATGCAGACAACTTGTTTTTGTGAAGCAGGTTGGTCCTTGTTATGTATACTGTTTTCACATTCACTCTATGTTTGGGATAGCAATCATTCAAATCCTGAATATCATACTTTAGGCCAAGCACTTTTCCCCGCCATAAAGGGCATCAAATGCTAAAATTACTTTCTTTTTTTGTTGTTGTTGTTGTTGTTGTTCATTTTCATTTCTACCTCTCACCTTCTTGACAGTTCCTAGGACCTGGCAAATCTTAAAGATCTCATCAACTTCGCTGTTCCCAGGGAAGAGAGGTCTGAGTGTGTAGAGTTCGGCCATGATGCAGCCCACAGCCCACAGATCAATCGGAGAGTTGTAGGTAGATGATCTGAGCAGGAC
>OMLB01024360.1:15646-25767 GCA_900302555.1 Myripristis jacobus
GATCTGAGCAGGACCTCTGGAGCACGGTACCTGGACAGAAAACATAAAGGACATTATTTGCTAGCATATATAAGCACTCTATGACTCTCCAGCAGTCTTTTTTATTTTAGTGTGCCCTTCTGCCACTGTTGTGTCACCTCTGAAGGAGATGGATGCCTGGAAAGGACTCACCATCTGGTTGACACGTAGTCTGTGTAGGGAGGTCTGGAGCGGATCTCCCTGGCCAGTCCAAAGTCTGCTATTTTGACCAGCTCTGGACCCATGCACAGCAGATTCTCTGGCTTCATGTCCCGATGGAAGAAACCTAGAGAAAGGGCAACATGAATGGTCACGTTTCCAGCAGTACCACTTAGCAGAAGGTAGGTCAGTGTCCACAGGGAGGCTGCCACATGTCCTAAAGCAATTTAATTTTACTTGGTTTTAATGGAGTATCTTAGAGTAAAGTTGTAGGATCTAAATGCTTCTCTGAAAGCGTTTTCAGTGCTTCAACACATTTCTGGGAGACATTGTAGTGCATGAACAGGCCTGTGCAAAACATGACTTGAGTAGCTTGCATTTTGAATAACAGAAGAAAACCATGAACAGTATTTCCTGTATCTTTCTTTTTCAGTGAAAAGCATTAGCTGCTGAAATGTCTGGGATCAATCTTACATGTCTCAAGAGGTTAAAATGTTTGAAGCCACATTCAAATATACTGTATTTTGGCCAAGGTTTCGTTTGAATGTACATGAGCATATACATGAATATACACAATTGGACACAGATATTCTCAAATACATGCATTACGCAAGCACAAGTTACACAGGTTACTATGCTACAAATGCACACACTCTATTGTAGATGCTGCAGGTCTGATTGAGTGTCAGGCCAGGATAAAGTTACAAACAGAAAACACTTTACACAGCATAAAACATGCCCAGAACCAACAGCCAGACCAGCTGAAAGTCATTCTACTCTACTGAATAGACAATGACACAGCAAAGCTTCTTACCATGTTTGTGTACAAAAGCCAACCCAGACAGCACTTGAAACATGATGTTCCTAATTTCATTCTCTGTGAACATCTTATTCTCCCTAACAGCAGGCCAAGTGAGAAATGTGAAACATGATAGCCAGGGAAAGGGCAAAGAAACAGAGAGGAAAGAGAAACAGTTACAAGAGAAAGGAGCCCGGAACAGTACATGCATTCCCAATGGACATGTGGAACCACTAGCATGCATCAAGAGTGCATGCTGATTGTGTGTGTGTGTGTGTCTGTGCTCATGCATGTTACACACTTGCACTTGCACACTGCAGAGTTTATTTTTTGTTCTCTGGCCTCTTTATCTCTTACTCTGGGCCAGTTTAGCACATCTGATTCAGTTCATTCTGAGGGCTGCTATCACCGTTTTCAGCATAAGCTTACATATGCATGAGGTATCCACACATCCATTCATCACAACAATACAAGCCAGAGAGTTAGGAGAGACTTATGGGGAGTGCACAACCTACAAGATTTGAGTCATTTTATTGCCATATGAATTTGGAAATTTAGATGGAAAATTCAATTTTTTCCATCTTTCTCACAGAATTCTGGGCTTAAATGTTGGAATAGCAATTTGGCATTTTATTATCATTCTGTGCATCTTGTAGTGTGCATCCACTCTCATGCAACTGTGAGGCACAAAAAAAGACCAGTACACCTACCATTTTTATGAATAAATGACAGCCCTTGTAAAATCTGAAAGCTTATGTTTCTTATCACTGATTCAGGAAACAATTTGTTTCTGTAAACATAAAATCGATAAAGTTCTCATGAGCCTGCTGATGTAGACATCCTAAAATAAATAGTATTTGTCTGCAACATATATCAGTTGGATAAATATGCTGAAAAGCAAAGCATACATGAAAATTCAAGAGGGAATATGAAAATAAACAAAATCACGTTAGCAGCGCTTGGTGATCATTATTTGTTTTTAGAGTGTCTGGCGTATGTTTTTTCTCCTCTTACCTGTCCTTCATTAGCTGGTAAAGATTTTCCTTCATGTACTCAAAGACAAAGTAGAGGTGATCGTTCTCCCTGATCACCTCCTTCAGCTTCACCACATTCGCATGGTTCAGCTTCTTCAGCGACTGGTATGACATGTCATGGGAAAAGGCCAGATGAATAGTGTTATATGCAATGTTGTACATATGATGCCCAGGTTTATTACACAGATGTTTGCAAAGGTTGGACAACATCATCATAAACTGCAAGAGGGAAGGAAAACGTGTTTCAGCTGATACTGTAATATCTGTCACAGAATGTAGTGACTTAAAAATATAAGAATTGAATATAAGAAAATGTTAAACCTGTACCAAAAACCTTTTAATATAGTAAATTAGTGGATCATGTATCAGCATCACATTATCACACTGCTATTACTTGATAAAGGGTGTAATGTGTTCATGCATGATATAAAAAACTTTTTGGACAACTTCGATCAGCATCAGTATACCAACCAGCTGTCTTAACACTGCCGCCTCTCAGTCACACTGCAACATCTTGCCAAGAAATATTTGAATACATTTTTGGTCTTGCGGCTCAGTTTATTGTCTGTTACTGACGGTGTTGCTTCATATTAATTCTCCCCAACACTGCCCGCTGTGTGGCCATGCTTACCTTCACCTCCCTCAAGTTCATGCATTCTTCCCAGGAGTAAAACTTCCTCTTCATCCTGCGAAAGACAAAGGCCGTGATAAGAGCAGGGAATACCTGCAGACACAAGGAAACTAAACAGATAGAAGGGATCACATTTGCCACCCGTATATATTACACCTCAACCTTATCCAATTAAGTGGAGCAACTGTATCTTTACTAAATTCCTTTGTGTGTCTCCATCAACAATTCACCTCTTTTAAGGCATCTCTAATTTCATCTCTATTTCATGAGGAAAACACCACAGACCGAAATTCCCACTGTGACATAGTAACAAATGGTAATAATTCTCTATTAATCTCTTTTAAATTTTTAGGTTATACCATCAATACATTCCACTTGAATACAATGTAAAAAATACAGTTTAGCATTTGAGACCAGCATGTGCATGTCACTGCAGAACATGTCGTTACGGACATTAAAAACACGCGTTTACACACACGCCACCTGGTTTATGAGACACCTCGGTGAAAGCTAATCTTCTTGAGCAACATTATTCCACCCTCGTCTGCAATTATGTAAGAGTTACAGAACATGCCGATATCTTCTTCCTCCTCTCGAGGCACCTGACAGCATCGCTCATCTCATCCATACCCCCAGCAACCCGACACACCCCTGTACTTTCACTCCCTTTCACCGTCACCACATGTATTGTCTTGCATGGTAACCGACTTCTCAGCCAGTGGAAGCATCTCCCAGGCGCCTCATCCATTATTGAACCCTGCCACACTGTTGAAACAAAGGCTTGTAAGCTAGTTTGTTTGCCTTGGTGATGGGCGTAAACCTGAAGTAGGTTAGACTTCGCTTTGACCTTGCTTGTTCTTTAAATGTCAAGTACTGCAGTGGCAAAGACACTTTACATGGTAGTACTGCACTGACTACAATACTTGTTTTTTCCTTTGGAGGACAGCTTTTAAAGCACCTCTGCTTTATAAAATAGTACGTAGTGAAGAGAGGGAGATGTTGAGGAAAAAATGTGAGTCAGACTCACACCAACAAAATCATCAATACACAGGATGTACATGAATCTTGATGAAGCATATTTTCATTCTACTACATACCAGGGCTGGACAGTTTGGAAAACAATATCGTGATACCTTTGAGTGCAAACCTCTAATAATATTGTAACTACATTGTAGAGCTGACTGTTGGTGCTTTTATAATGCATTTACACAAAAGAGATTTTTGATTAACAGTCACTAGTGATGTGAAATGATGACCAAGCAGGTAGAGACAAACAATAGAACAGGTACAACTACAGTCTAAAAACTTCATTAAATTGTATCCCTTTACTTTAATGCAGCCTTTAAAACAAGGAAAAGACAACACTTATGCCATATCATGATATTAAGATATCCAAAGTCCTGACGGTATCTCTTTGAGGCCTTTTATATTTAACTGGAATTGTTCCAAAAATAACCTAGGGAGACAAATTTTACAACCGTAAGTCTAATGGGTTCAATAACAATCAGCCTCCTCACCTCTTAATAGCCACCAGCTCTCCGGACTCGTTACTTCTCCCCATCAGGACACTGCCATAGGTGCCGTCACCCAGCTGCTTCAGGGTGGTGTAGCGGTTCATCATCTCTCAATGGTTGGATCAGCTCATTGAATTCCCTTATGTGTGAGATGTGGTGTATAAACACAGCACTCATTCATGGATGCCTGTTCAGTTCCAGCTTCAAACCGTCCTCTTTCGCTGTGGGAACGTGCTGTCTCGCTTTTCAAGTGCTTTCCAAGATTTCAAGTTGATCAGTATCTTGAAATTCTTGCAGTTCAAAGATGATCTTGTATGAGCTGATCCATGGGTCTCTCCATAAGGATTCTGGTCATGCAGGCCAGCTAATACTTGACACCGTGTCCTGGCAAGCCTTCAGAAATAACAAAGAAATGTTCATCAACAGCAGCAGATACAGACATATCAACTAGAGTCAAAAAAAAAAAAATCACACAAAAGCAAATGAGAGGTCTCACCCGCTCCTGAAAATCCCCAAAAGTGTTTTGAGCTTCAAAGACAAGACACAAACCAAACCAAAAAAAAAAGGACTGCTTCCTGTTTTCCTCAGTGAGGAGACAGTGAGGTGGATTAGGTGTGTGTGTCTCACTGGTCGAAGGTTCCCACATAGCCACCCCAGGGAGATGACACAGCCAGCCCTAGGCAGATTAGGCCAACAGGGATGTAAATAGGATGTTACATCACCGTCATGCTTACCGGCACCCGCTACCTTCCTGAGCGCCCCGCCTGGCAATAGGATTTGATTGATGCTATGAGCCACGGTGATCAGACTGCTGTGCTATATGCTCAGCTAAATGACCCTGCCTAGAAGCTTTGTACAAAAAAACCCCAAAACAAAACAAAAAAGGTTGAGGCCCATTGAATTGGCTTTGAAATGTTATTAGAAGTTTTACTGTGTGCATCAGAGACCTGTTAAGTAAAATTTTTCTGAACACTTTTGAGCATAAATTTCAATAATTTATACACACTGCTAGATAGATAGATCCCATAATCACAGCATTTGCTTGTTTCTAATGGGTGATGTAAAGGACATGAAGTCTTTGTTATTTATTCCACTCGAAATTGTTTACTTTGTCCATCAGATTTTGTCCTTGAATTATAAACTTATTTTTATATGTATCAGCTGGAGGCCATGGCCTGTTTAGGAATAAGGATATGTGTTCTTCCCTGGATGGACAGAGCTTATTGGATAGGAGCAGCAGTTGCAAATAATAATGTGACATGTATAACTGGTTTAAATGATGGGCCTTAAAGATTTAGTGCCTTAGCTGGGCAGCATTTGACTCTCATCTGTGTACCATCCCCATTAAGTTTTTTTCTTTTTTATCCTTGAATATCAGTCTCCTGTGAAGGAAAAGCAAACACAGTCCAGGAAAGCCATGGCCAGCCAGACAAACAAGATTAGCGTTTTTTAATTAAATTGGGACAAGGATACTCTTCCAAATTGGATCTCCAAACACAAAGTCCTCACCCTTATAAAACATCCAACAAGTGTTTGGTGGTTGATTTAATGTTGACACAGCCTTTTCACACGCTGGATTTTTTGAAACACATTTGTATATGTATATTTGTTTTTTAACATACTGGACTGCTTTCCCTAGTAATTTTTAATATCTTCTTGATAGCTGGGGCTCACGGAGACAATAAGAGGAGCAGTGTGACAGATTACTGGCCGGCACTCAGCTTTCACATATGGCAATCTGCTGTGGAGGGATTTAAAGGGAATTACTAAGATGTGTCCAGGCCACATGACATTAACAAGCTCGTCAAGGTCAGTTACTGTACGTTCATTTCATGTATGGACACTAACCTGACAGTGACGGACTGGTCAACTAAATTTGATTATCAACTTTAAAACGTGATTCTCTAAAAGCCATATACTTGCAGCTGTATGGAATGATGCTGTTTTTGTTCTTTTGTTTTTAGAGTATGGTCAAATAAATAAAATAATGCATTTTTTCGTCCAAAAATGTAGCTCTCTAGCATGTAAAACATGAGGTGTCCCCACTGATAGGAACTCATGCAGCAGAGCAACAGCAGTGGCCTTGAAGCCCAACGGATCAGCCGCCGCGGCCCCTCCTCTCTTTCGCCCTCTCCTCTATACTTTGCTCGTTTTCTTCAACTCACCATTGTCTGGGTGCTGTTCCGCTCCTCGGCCGTTGTCTGGGCCCGCTGATATCAGAAAGTTTCTTCAGATAAAAGTCAACTCGCTCTCCTGCTGCTGCGATAAGGTGAGCGTGAGTGCGCGTGACTGCTCCCCATGGAAACGCACACACAAACGAGACGCTTAACTGCCAGGTGACCGTGTGTGAGGGCCGCAATGCTTTGTGGGACTTGTTGTCCTATAGAGGGACGTATGGAATGGGAAATGAAAACTTAACACCAAACCACAAGTGAGACCCAGACTACATTTAGACTTCATGAGGCTATTTTCGCATATTTTATAGCCAACCCTGCTTTTCTTTATTCGTGCTGGCTTTAGCAACTTGCTTGTACTTGTCACTTGCATTGTGTTAGAAAAAGTTGCGACTTGCAAGCTACTTACTTGCCAATTTTTAAAGTGTGATTCTAATTTTTATTGTGATTTTGATATGGAAAAACTGGCGTAGATACGCTGCAATATAATATCCGTGTTCATTTAAGGAGATTGTAAACATCAGTTGTTGAAAAATGTTTAATCAACACAACACAACTGCCCCATGTTTTGCTTTCTTTTGTGTCATTATTTGTTTGTTTTGTTTTGTTCTGTCTTTCCAGTGTAGGCTACTCTTAGGTTTCAGAGTGGTCTCAATGTCAGTTCATGAGCTTTACCACTAGATGGAGCTGCAGGGCAACATGGTGATTATAACCATTGGAAGAGGATTTGAACCTGCTAAAATATCACATTACCCAAGTGGGTAGACCCTCTCAGTTAAACCTACATAGCAGTTACGAACTAACTGCTAACTGGATGTAAATATGCTATTTCTGGTTCACAAGTAGAGGAAAGAGGAGCATGTATTTCAATAGGCCTAGTGATATTTACAAGTGTCCCCTTTCACTGCACGAGAGTCGCCCAGTTGTCCTTCAAGGATCCTCATAGAATAGAATAGAATAGAATAGAATAGCCCTAACCACTAACATGCCAAACCGCAAATGTCAACTGAGAAGAAAAACTTTTACACGTCAGCCCTGGCGTGGAAAGAATGGTACAGGGTGATGTAATGAAGAGAGGTATAGCACAATCACCTTCTGTGGTCCCCCTAATTATAATCTACTTTCATGACCATTAAACCTTTCACCCGTCACGTTCGACTGACCCTGGACAGCAATAAAATCCAGCCTGGTCTTTCCCATCTGTCACTGTCGCCTGTGAGGGGATGGAGGTGGGTGGAGGGGGGACTGCGTGCAAGGGAAGCAGGTCTAAAGAGAAGGAGGATGGGGAGGTTAACGAGCGTAATTTCAGGTAAGAGGATTATCACGGTCATTTGCCACCGCGAGGTTGGACGCAGCGCGCAGCGCTGGGAAACCACACCACTGCGCTCCGGCACGCCGCGCCAAATCGGGACCGGGGTGAACAGAGGTGGTCGCTCTCGACCTGGTGCCAGTGTGGGACTGGGTGTTTCACAGGGGCCTGTGGCGGACGTGCTGTCCTTTGCACCTCTCAAGATGACCTTAGGTAGTATTCATCTCTCGGAAGCGCATGGAAATCCGCTGCCGGGATTACATCTGCACCCGAAACCGGCCTCCGAGTTCTGATCGGTGTGGCCTGAGAGGCCGTTTTTCTTACAGCCCGACATGAAGACGCGACCTGAGGGCATCGGCAGTGCCAACGCGGACTGGATGGGCTCGCTCCCTCCCAAACTCACTGCCATGCAGCTCAAATACCTCGCTGTGCCAGGTGAGCTTACAGTGTGCGTGAAGTGTCCGGTCTCTCCTCCCCGTATCCATCTAGCCTGTATTTTACCAAACGATAGAGCTAAAAATGCAAGAACACATGTTGAGGATACAAGGGGGCTACAGCAAAATCGCTAAAAGGAACATCGGAGTTGCATTAAACTCACCCATACAGGGGAAAAAATCCATCCATCCAATCTCTCAAGATTTTTTTTCTTTTTTTCGAATGTTAGAGGAAATTTTGACGCCAAAAAATGTTGCTCTACTGCTACTGGCCCCTGGAGAACCTGCGGGATGTGCCTTGCTCAAGTGCACCTCAATGGTGTTGCAGAAGAGGAGACAAGCATCATAGTTCTCTTGGCTTTTCCCTTGTTTCAGTGTTCTCAGTGGATTAAGGGATTCAAACTAAGAGTTGTTCCATTCAACTAAGATTAATGCTGCTTGGCCCACTTTCTAATTATTTCTGAGGTAGCCAAGTTGAAGGACCTTCCACTGATTTAAGAGGCGAAAGATTTTTAAAGCAACCCTTGGTGGTTTGTTTAACTGTGCGTCCAGGAGAGGAGCCCTGCCTCTGACCCATTTAACTTCCTCTTTTATCCTCTTCACCACTATAAGAAAAGGGGACCTCAAGCAACCTTTTGTGGTATGTGTGTGTGTGTGTGTGTGTGTTTCCATGAGCCTGTTTGGTTTACTGTACACTGGCCTCTTGGAATTCAGCCTAATCTGTCATTACCTGGCTATGACATGATTGTTTGTGTTTGTGTGTGTGTGTGTGTGTGTGTGTGCGCGCGCATCGTGCTCCACATTCCATCCTCACTCACAGTCTCTCCCAAGCAGCTCCCCTCAACCCTTTTATTTTCAATTTTATGTTTCCGCTTCATACCTCCTTTTCTTTCATGAGATAAACTTTTTCTCTCTCTTTCACTCATCTTCTTTTAATGCAGTCTTGCCCCTAACCTCTGCAACATCCCCTCCTCTCCCACGTCGGTAGTTATTTCCACTGATAATTATCACTTTCCACACTATCATCCTCTCATGTCTCTTTCTTTTTCCCAGGTTCCCATGACTCGTTTACCTACTGGGTGGACGTGCAGGCCCCTGTGGGTCCGGATCAGAAAGTTTATGTGAAGTACCTGGCCACTGTCTTCAGGAATGTTGCAAAGAAGGTCATGGTGAAGTGGTCCATGACACAGGTACGGAAAGTTTGGGGAGCCAAATAGTCTAGAGTCAGTTTTTGATTTTTTTTTTTTGCAGATTTTACAGACCTGTCAAAAGCTCTTACAGTTGGGTTGAGTTTGGTCAGTTCAGGACAGTTTGAAAAAATACTTTGGCTCGACTGTGTTGGTTTTGGGACTTTGCTGGATCCCTTTGGTCAGTCCAGAAAATATCTTTGCCGATATGCCTCAGATTCTCCAGATATCAGACTGAGCTGCAACTCCTTAATTTCACTGACCTGACTCCTGTGTCTCATGGTTTGTTACACCTTTTAAATGAAATATCTTCCCATAAACACAACAAACTATTAATGTTATCACAATTTGCACCTAACAGTGTGTGAAGCACTCCATGACAAATGGTGTTCCACAAGATAACCTACATAAAGAATATAAACATTAAGTATATAACTGTTTCTGAGGCATGAATACAAAATAAAATGAACATCAGAGGATGGTGTGTCTTCTCCAGCCATTTTTGACATTTCTCTGATCTGGCTAACTTTCAGAACCTGACATTTAAAGAGCAGCTGGATGCAGGCATTCGATACTTTGACCTGCGGGTCTCCTCCAAACCCAGTGAACCCGGCAATGAGATCTACTTCATCCACGGCCTGTTTGGGCACAAGGTGGGCAGAACAAAACAAATCATTTACTGACTTTAGACCTTCATCTTCTCCTGGTCTTTGTTGTGTACTGTCTCCTTATCCTTTCTTTAAAACCTATAAATCATTTGATTTTGTGTCATCTGTTAATATTCCTCCTTTGTTTTGTGTACTATTATTTAATAGTTTGTATTATTGGATCGTTCATTTGATGTTTTTTTGTCCCTTTGTAG
>OMLB01024366.1:3021-17385 GCA_900302555.1 Myripristis jacobus
CTTCCCCTCCCCCTAACCAAAAAGAGGAAGGAAAGTCCAGCTCTTTATACTTGGGAATCCTCCTGGAAGGCATTTTGCTGTCTCTCCCTCTCTCTCTCTCTTTCTGTTTCTGTCTCTCTCTCTCTCTCTCTCTCTCTCTCTCACTCTCTCTCTTTTGCACACAAACTCACATACACACACACACAAAAAGGAAAAGAAAACCGCTCAGCCACCTCTGTGCTTCCTTTCAGCAGCACAGTAATGAATAGAGAATTGTGCAAGCGGCAGTCCAATTTACGCACTGGGAAATTGGATGGACAGAGTGGAGGCCCAGTCCTGTTTGCTTAAAAACGGCCTAGGCTACCAAGATTAATAGTTCCCAAAAAGGTCAGCGTCTCTGTTTCATCGATGATGATCACTGAAGCAGAAATTAAACACCATAGCATCACTTGTCAAACGCATTTTGTCTCCACCTGGTCTTTTTTTCCCTCTCTAATGGGTGTGAAATTGTGTATGAAATATACAATATAGAACAGAAAATTCTGAATGAATTACGAAACATCAGGCTTTGGCTTTCTTTTTTCATTTTTTTTTAGAAGTGCGGATTTTAATCACACTGATCATGCTATGCGTTTCGTGCTGACAAATATGTGTTTTCTCAAATTAATCTCAGATTTAGCACAGAGGATCATTCAGATCTGTGAGTTGACCAACATGGTAGTCTAACAAATCACACAAAGGCTTTATTTGTGAGTGGCTGATCAGTGGAATTTGAGCTCGAACCCCCCGGGCTATCTGAAAACATTCCACTAATGGAGCACTCCATAATTATACCGTTTCAAAGAAAGACAAAGGAACCTGTGGATGTTGTATTTGAATTTCCATGCAGGTTGAATAATGGACAATGTTTTACCATAATACAAAAGCACTAGATCATTATGCTAATGCACCAACTGTGTGTGTGTTCATGCTCCTGTTTGTGTGTGGGTGCACGTATGTGTGTGTATGTGTGTGTGTGTGCATGCATGTGCGTACGCATATATGCATGTCTATATACGCATACCATCTCCTGGGATGTCTTTATCTTCCATTCTATAACCTTTGTCTAAATCCACATATTTAACATCTCTATAACCCAGTGTCTCCCCTGATTCTCTTTCAGACCGCATGCTTTAGATTTATCTAACACAGAGATAGCAGGTCGACACAGTGTATCATTCCACCGCCATCCATGAACTATGTGCCGCAAAATCACCATCAGATTGAGTTATTGCTTTGCCATACTTGTTGTCTTTTTAACTGTCTTCATATGACATAGTTGAAATACCCATGTAGCATTTGGTCATCTGTGACTGTATAGGAAGGTTAAGTGTGCCTCTGACTTCTTTGCTGGTTGAATAGAAAATAATGTGTCTCTCTTACGTTCGTGTTTTGTTACTTTTTACATAGCGAGTGATACATCTTTCTGATAGTCTGATCTTTTTTTTTTTTTTTTTTTTAACAGTGTGCTGTATTTAGATAATCCTCTTGTCTTGGATGGTTTCCATTTCATGAAATATCTAATGCTCAGAGATCTCAAGTACACTTTGCAAGGAGCACTTCTTTGATTGTTCAAAGTGGCACATTGACAGAGAGGATTAACAGTAATAGGAGAAGCTCACTCAATAAGCTGTATGCAATTTTGTTATAGGCAAAAAGTGCCTCGTGTGCTAATGAACCCCATTACATGATTTTACAGAAGGTGTTATTCTGATAATAGCTGCGGTAGCACAGAGATGTCAATAAATGCCGTGGTTTTTGGTGCAAACAGCATGTCTGGATTTTCATTTTTCAACAGACAACCTAATGTGAATTACATAATGTGAGCTCAGATAGTGTTTTGTAAAAATTATTTTTTTTTTCTTCTTCTTCTTGCAAGACTACAGCCAAAAGTTATATTGGACAGTTAGTAAAAAGGTATTTTAATGTTGCTATAACAAGAGGTTAAAACATCAGGTATGTCTGTTCAGGCTGTGTTGGAGAAATAATTTACCACTTAAAATGCCTTACTTTTTTCAGTGCACCCACCTACACACATCACAAAACAGCTGACCTAGAACATAGTGGATGACTAATACTACAGTGAATGTAGATGCGCAGAGGTCTGAAGAAGTAGTCAGTGAGACTTACTTCTAGTATTCTCCAGGGTGTCAAGCTGTACATTTTTCTCAGTACGTACCCATTTTAGGCGAATAAGGTTTTGATCCATCTCAAAGAAATTTCTTTTCCTGTTGTTGTTTTTAATCGTTTTTCTATGATGCCGCCATTTGTTTTCCTATTTCCTTTTATTTTCTTTATGGTGAAGAGGCTTTCTGTTACAGCACAGTATGGCTACCATATTTCAGCCTGCCAGGGCTTTTTGCCTTGGGCTTTTTTCTTAATCATTAGCTTGGATGGCTGACAACCGTGTGAGCCATAGCATGGATCTCTTTGACTAAAACCTTGTAAATTAACACAATTAGCGCAGCATCATCCTGCTAATTAGCTCCTGGTGTCTGGTGTGGCGGGTGGGCAAACGGCTGGGAGGGAGTCAGAAGGGAATCCACAAGCCTTACACTTTCCAGACAAACACTGCGTTTGTAATCTGCCTCTGGACAGTAGCTGTTTATTGCTTAAATCCTGCGATTGGGACTCAAGCTACTCGAGCGTTAGGTATAGTGCTGCAATGCCTGGCCAGAAAAAGCACAGATCATTATAACAGGCAGAGAAAGTTTTGCTATATGCCTCTGCTGTTATATCTCCCTGTGGCTGTCGGTCAGATTAGTGATGATGTAGAACTTATGTTAGGCTGTCTCAACACTGTCTGTGATTGTTTTAAGCTATAATCTCTCTAATAGTCTACATTCTTTGGGGGTATACTTTTCTCTGATAATCCCATGCAGCGTAAGATGACAGCATATGTAGAAATGCTTATTTGCAGATTGCATTTAGGATTTAACTTGACTATAATGTCGCTCAAACCTTTAGGCTATATACAGAAGCTGGTAGAGGCTGTGGAAGAAAGACAAGTGAAGCATGTTTTTTCCTCCCTCACTCTGTGCACTAGGAAGCAGTAGGCAGACATGGTGTGGTTGTAATTCATGCTGGGCTGAGGGGTTTGTGTGATGAAAGCAACAGAGCGCTGCCAAGAAGATTGCTTTGCTGCACTCCTCCAAGGAGATTTGAAACTGTCTCAGAATACCTCAGATGAGAGTTGGATTATAGACTGACCCGCGATGTCTGTGTCATTCTGCTCAGTGTAGGGTGGATTATACTGCGCTAACCAGGTGTTGGGTCCCACATCCTCACACTGACCATGATGTGTGTTCTGTTAGTGGTGTCTGTCATATGGAAGATATTTGGATATCATATCACTAGGTGCATTTGAAGCATTTTCTGGGGGATATAGTTTGGAAAGCATTTTTTTTTTATCCTATCATTTCAGCATTTCTACATGCCTACTTTTTCTCCACCCATACAGTTAGGGAAAATAACAAACAGGTCATGCATTATGTCAGACTTTTGCTGAATATGTTTGATTGACAAACAGTTAGCCAGTGATTTTATGCATACTTTGACACATTTCTCTTTTTTGTGGAATGTCTAGGCCTAAAGATGCAGTGGACCCCAGAGCATACACAATGGGCAGAGCAGCATTTTGACATCTCATCCACCACCCGCTCGCCAGCACACAAAGTAGAGGCCTACCGGGGGCACTTACAGCGCACCTACCAGTATGCTTGGGCAAATGATGACATCTCAGCACTGACTGCTTCCAATCTGCTTAAGAAATATGCAGAGAAGTACTCTGGGATCCTAGAGGGCCCAAATGAAAGAGCCCTGCTGTGTTCGTACTCTGATAGCACCACTGGACTCATGAATGGACGAAAGTCAGAGAATGAGTCCTGGCAGGAGGGGATTTACCCAATGAACTGTGCTCCAGATGTTATATCTGTGAGCAAAGCTGGAATGACAGCTGCCCTTCCCCCTACAGATGTGTCAGCTAGCATAGGCAGCTCCCCAGGGGTGACCAGCAGCCTGTCTGAGCCCAGCTATTCCAGCAGCAACTGTGGGAGCCACACGGCTACTAGTCTCCACTCGGGTCTCCCCTCTCAGGAATATACTGCCAGCTACAACGGCTCCTACCTGCATTCTAGCTACAGTGGGCAGACCACCCCAGCCCTCCCCTCCCCACATCCCTCTCCTTTGCACAGTGCTGGGCTCTTACAACCACCACCCCCACCACCACCCCCTACCTTAGTGCCCAGCTACAATGCTGGGTCTCCAAACCTTTCCAACTACAATTATCCTCCAACAGGGTATCCTCCTCAGAGTGCTGTTGCCCCTGGCTATAGCCCTGGGGGAGCCCCCCCTCCCTCTGCCTATCTGCCATCTGGTATTGCAGCTCCTACACCCCTCCCTCCCTCCACACTGCCTGGCTATACCTACCAGTCCCATAATCACACACCAATTGCACCAACACCTTTGAATGGCAGCACAGCCAACTCATTAAAAAGAAAAGCTTTCTACATGACTGGGCATGGAGATATGGACTCTAGTTATGGTAATTTCAACTACAACCAACAGCGCTCTTCACAGAGCCCTATGTACAGAATACCAGACAGCAGTGTCTCAGACTCAAACAGGGGAAATGGCTTTGACAGAAATGCTGAGGCATCGTCTTTAGCATTTAAGCCAACAAAGCAGTCGATATCCTCTGATCAGCAAAGAAAATTTAACATTCACTCTGGCAGAGCACTAAGTCCTCCATCCTATGGCTCAACCAAAAGCTCTGTAGGTGATCTTAGAACAGGTGAGTCCTACGGTAAGTTTGGATCTCCCATCATGAGCGAGCAAAGTGAAGAGCACAGACAGCAACTGTCCCACGCCATAACAGGGCCTGATATTGGCACGGCTACCTCGTCCATCCACGCTGCAGAGGAACAACTGAAGAACAGTGATGCCAACCTGGTGGAGATGGTCACCACGGAAATCCTTCAACAGGGCCCTCCAGTGGACTGGAGTGACATTGCAGGTCTGGATATGGCCAAAGCAGCTATCAAAGAGGAGATACTGTGGCCCATTTTAAGGCCAGACATGTTTAGTGGACTTGCCACATTACCTCGGACCCTCCTTTTATTTGGACCTCAGGGAACCGGCAGAACTCTGCTGGGCCGCTGCATGGCCAGCCAGCTTGGGGCTGCCTTCTTGCGGCTCAACAGCTCAGCTCTGGTAACCAAGTGGCTGGGGGAAGGGGACAAGGTCATCCAGGCTTCTTTCCTGGTGGCCCGGTGTCGTCAGCCAGCAGTGGTGTTCATCAGTGAGGTGGACATGTTGCTGTCAGCCCAGCTCAGTGAGGAGAGCCCAGTGAACCGCCTCAAGAGTGAGCTCCTCATGCAGCTTGACAGTGTTCTGACCTCTGCTGAGGACCATGTCCTAGTCGTCTGCTCCACCAATAAGCCTGAAGAGATCCCCGAGTCCCTAAGGAGGTACTTCACCAAGCGCTTCCTTATCCCCTTACCTGATGGGACAGCACGACACCAGATAATCAGCCAA
This sequence comes from Myripristis jacobus, assembly GCA_900302555.1. Taxonomy (NCBI): domain Eukaryota; kingdom Metazoa; phylum Chordata; class Actinopteri; order Holocentriformes; family Holocentridae; genus Myripristis; species Myripristis jacobus. The sequence goes on from OMLB01024366.1 coordinate 8,575, forward strand.
CTGCTCTCACAGCACAACTACTGTCTCAGTGACAAGGAAATGTCACTACTAGTCCAGAGGACAGAGGGCTTTTCGGGACTGGATGTGGCCCAGCTGTGTCAAGAGGCTGTGGTGGGTCCTCTACATGGTATCCCTGGTACTGACTTGTCAACCATCCATCCTAGTCAGATGAGACCTGTCTCCTACCAAGACTTTGACAATGTGTTTTGCAAATTCCAGCCCAGCATATCACAAAAAGAACTTGACATGTATACTGAGTGGAATAAAATGTTTGGTTGTTGTCAATGAAAGAAAAATATTTAACACCGTCTGTGCAAACCCAGTAATGGGATAAAAATAAGTGTTTGCCCTTCAGTGAACAGGTACTGGGATACAAAAATAATGTCAGACAGTGATGACACCCTGCATACTGCAGAGGGATTGTTCAGGAAAGGCCGCTCAGTACAAGGCTTCAGACTGGGCATCACATATTGGGAAATATTAATTTGATGCTTTATATGGCCAAGGCCATGTACCCACTGACATCAGAGGATGGACCCCCTGTTTGTGTGTGTGTGTGTACATATATATATATATATATATATATATATCATTCTGCTGACCTTGAGATTTAGTTGCTATCAAGTGCCTGAGGTGGTGCTCTGTTATTTTATTTTTATTTTTATTTTTTTTGCCTCACAATCTACATTGTTCATGTGTTAATATGAAAAAGCTTTAAAATAAGACAAAAAACTTGTTTTCTCCTTTCCATAAGAACAGTGTTCTACAGCTGTGTCTGTTTTTGTTTTCTGCGAACAGATGTGATTTTGTTGAGCTGAACTCTAAATTTATTGGCATCAGTTCAGTTTGGCTACAAAATACATGAGTTCTCTCTCTCTCTCTCTCTCTCTCTCTCTCTCTCTCTCTCTCTTTTTTTTCTCTCTCTCTCTCTCTGTGAGTGTGCATGTGATGTGTGTGTGTGTGTGTGTGTGTGTAAAACATATAATTACAATAACACTGACTCTGACATATTCATATTTGTTTGTTTGTCTGTTTTCCTTGCTAGAAAATGTTTTCTGGCAAACTTTAGGTAAATTTGATTGCTACACTAGCCTCTCCACTGCTGATGAAATTACAGCAACAAATATTTTGCAACATAACTTCAAATTGAACAATAAATTACTATGTCATTGCTATTAAGATACTGTTCCAGTAGTAATCACAGTGTTTCACAAAATGTAAAATTTGTACCATTATTTCTTTTGATGTTCGCTATTTTTGATAACTCAGGAAAGTGATTGTGATATGTATAGTACCTCAAAAGCTCGTGTCAAAGCACTACACACTACAAGAGCATTTGGCTTGCATTACAATTTGCATTATCAAACTGCGGAAGGCTAGCGTACCTCTAAAGTCTCAAAATGAAGTGATGAGGTTACAGTGAATGTATGAGTGGAATTCTTCAGATTACTTAGAGGACAAAAGAGTATTTTGCTTTTCTGCTTTTCAGTCTCTCGACATGAAAAGTGTCATTAGAGATTTGTCTTTGATAGAAGCAGAGACATTAAGTAACATGAATTCATAGTCATGAGGCAAATTTCCCTCTGCTAGCTAACACCTATCAGAGGGAAAACCTTCATTTTCATCACAAAACAATCATCCACTTCCCCTAGTTTCCTGTGTGTAGACAGAGGTGTTCAGCTTGTGGTGACGCAGTGCTGAGAGAAATTGTAAAGGTTTAGACAAGCATCTTGAGGTTGAGAAAGACAGCTCCCCCCAGCTATTTCATTCCATCCTGCTGCTGTTTTATCATTAATGAAACCTAAGGATTATGTATAGCCTAAGTTCCTTTCTACCTCAGTTTGTTAGTTATCTCTGAAAGACAAATTCATGAACACAGCAAAATGTCAGAGCCTATTCTGCTTGTATGGTGGTGACACCTATTGAGAGCACACCAAACAATATGCCTGTATACAAAATCTATTAGCTTTACATTTTTCATAACACCCAAGAACCCTATCTCTCACTACATGCTTTACTTAAAGGGGAATACCACTGAATTTTATTCTTTTGCCTTTGGACAGTTGTTCTTTGTATCAGCTAAGATTCATTACTGAATCCTGCTGTCATAACTTAATCCAAGTGAGAAGAGTTTGTCTTGCCCCCTGAATCTGGGATGTCAAACAGATTTACCGTTTCATAAAAAACCTGGAAATGATGGGAAAGCTGACTGTGACCATAGTCTGAATCACTTTATGGAGAGAAGGATACATCTTCTGGTTTGAAATTAATTTCACTATAGTATCTTAAGGCTCTGCGAATAATTGATTTGATTGTCTTAGGCCAACAGAATGACATAATTCATGAACTGAGTGGCATTCCTTTTTAAGAACATGGTGTGAAGGCTGCTCTCACGAGGAACATACAACACAATGCAGACATTATTTATTTAAAATCATTTACAATGCTGTTATCGCTGTACTTCATATCTGATTTCCATTAATCAGTGCTTATTCCAGACAAGGTCTGACAACTGCAGTGACAAGTAAATTTCTTATTGAATGTATTATTTCTTTCAAGCAGTAAGCAAACTTTTGAAAAGCACTTGCACACTGAAAAAAGCCACTAAAGTAGAAACCACTGAAGGTGTTTCTTTAACAGTGCAGGGGCACTAAAACACCTCGTGTTAGGTCCCTTCATTTAAGTTGCCTATTGCACATGCACATACATTTTTTTTTTTTAAACTTATTTTTAATAGGCAGTGTGCATAATGATCGCTGCCACCAGGTGCAGTATCAGGTCCATATCTGCGTTTGTGCAGAGCATCCAGCTAGCAGCAAAAAAGCTACGTACCTACAAAGAAAGCTAGCTAGCTTCATATCTAGCTCTGAGGTAACAATATCTTGGCCTAGTTTCACTTTTCCTCTCGTTTTGGACTCATAGATCTCTGCTCTAGTCATTAGTAAAGTGACAGTAGTTTCACTAAATAGGCCCAAGCTACCAAGCTTATCGGTTACCCCACCGTGCATGATTAAAGAATTCAGTCGGTCATTAGTCATTGGGAACTAATTGTGTCAAACCTGTTAGCAGGCGTATTTCATGCACTCATTAAATTAAACCCATAACAAAACTACAACAAAACTTACGTTGACCTGACAGTTACCACATTATGTGATTCAGCAGGAGACAGTATAGAGAGTGAATGTCCAGGTGGATGTGTATCTGAATTTTTTCACGTAGTGGCTTCATGGTTTTGTGGACATGCTTTCGACCTATCTGTGTAAATTTTTCACACATTTTTGAACATCCACACAATGCTCACTATTGACTGGCTCAGCTAGTCTCCATCTTGAATTAACCCTCAGTTTTTCCACTTAGCAATCATCAACTATGTCTTGGCCCAGAGGAACAAAGTCGTGGCCACATCGTAATTTGCTAGTTAGATGCAATTTCCAAATATTTAGTAGTCTGAATGAATTTTGAGTATTTTGTTGTTGTTGTTGTTGTTGTTATTGTTGCTTGTTTGTTTGTTTTGTTTTGTTTTAATTTTTGTTTTTTGATTTTGTATTTATGTAAAGGCTAACTAGATTCATACTAACAGCAAATCCAGGGGGTCCAGGGCCAAAATTGTTTTCAAATGGGAGTGAAAATACTCATATTAAATTAGGCCAGGTTTCCATACAGAAAAATTAAATGCATTTTTGAAGTGGTGTTTTGACTGTTGTAAAATCGATAAGAAATGTAGAAAATGGGCAAAAACTCAATTATAGTGGAACTCCTCTTTTCATAAAGTGTTAAGTAATGCACTTTGTGTCCCAGCACATTTCGTTGAATCTCTCTTGAAGCCAAAGTAAGACGACAGCTTTGATCTGTTTGTGATGAAGACGGATTTGAAGAAGCCTCACATTTCCATGTCCGCTTTGTCACAGTTGAGGCTATGGACGTTTGGAATGCGCCGATTTACAGCCCTCTCAAAGTGTGCTGTAATGTTAAGTTAGGATACTTCAGATGTCCTAAAGTGATATTTCACTTTATTAGAATATTTCTAGTATTTAGTTGTACTCCATGTGAGTCCATGAACAGCCAACCACCAGTATCTGTTGTATGTGACGCCAATCGAGACACAACTGACTTGTTCATTTGAAAAGCCCGGTGTTGTAAATATTAGCACAAAACAAAACATCAGGTCCTGTGCAAAGGTACCTTGAAACACTCTTTTTCTGATTCTGCAAATAATAATTCAGCAGTGATTTTGCCTGTTTGCAATTTCATTAACAAGAAGGTGTTGAAGAAGCCATAAACACCATCAGTGACCACAGATTTCAATGCATTTTTATTATTATTATCATTATTATTATTATTATTTAGATAAGAGGTTGACTGTTCATAAACTCCTGGAGACATGCATGCTAAAGGGGGAAAAGTTCCACTCAAATTAAAACAACTTCAGATCACTCATTGAGATCAGGTTTGAAATCAGCTGATGTTGTCATGTTTGCTCTTTTTTGGTAATCAGTTTCCCCGACGGTGCAATGAAGCACACTGTAACAGGACAGTATTACCAGGCATATGGATAAGAGGTTCCATTTGTAAGTTGTTTTGTTTTGTTTTCCATCACAACTAGACATTTAAAGGCATATAGCAGGATATGGTATGAGGACAACAATTCCACATAATATTCAAATGAGTGTATATACTTCACATACTGTAGATGTTATTGAAATTAGTCATTCATTATAAAGAGGACGTTGTGAAGAATGGGCCTACAGTGAACAACAACACTTGAGCAGAACCTTTATAAGCACATGGAGTCTCTCATTGCTGCCAGCTAAGTCACTTGAATTTTTTTTTTTTTTTTCAAAATCTGTCAGTATCTCTGTTACTACATTTTGTAGAGAACTGCTTAAGATTTTGATTCCATCCTTATGTAGTTTTAAAATATCGGTTTTATATTCAGACATTCTTTATAACCATTTCTACCTCATTGCTACATATTGTACATGTAGTACTTATGTCCTGTCATTTTGAATGTCATGCATTTGTGGAAAAAAAAAAATCTAAAAAGAACAAAAGCTGAAGAAAAAAGAAAAAAAAAAAAGCTTGCCCTTGAATCTGAGCAGTCTACCTCAAAAAGACTGTCTTTACACTGTCCAGTACAAGTCACAGAAAAGATAAGACACCTTGGGGTGACACTAATCTGCACCTACTGACTTTTACTTACAGTATATTTACAATGCCACATTTCTGTAAATTTATTGTGGACTGTGTCTTCTACAAGGTCTCCAATGCAAATCCATTTCTTAAAAGTAACAAATTGCTTTAATCCTTCGTGAATTGTTGTAGTGCGCATGTTAATGTGTATGTGTGTGCACTTGCAATTCTACATCTAAGTATGAGGGGTTAACATTAAGATGTGAAAAATTTGAATTTTTACTTTTCATACACATGTACAGAGAATAAACTTGCACATAGCTGTACGTAATGTATATTTGCTAACAATATACAATACACATACTAAAATGCACCACATACATGTTTATATGTGTGTATGTATTGCCATACTTACAGTACAGTCAATGTAAATGTATTTTCATCTATTTCAAGGTACATAACAAAGATCATTGAAATACTGAATAAAGATGTTTTTTCTGAAAACCGGAGGCTTTTTGTATCATCACTTGATCAAATTTGCAAAGTTGTGATTGATTTCAGCTCAAGTAAAGTAGTGTTTCTTGTGGAAAATCTGAAAATCTGCAGTCCATCATTTTATCCAGCAGCATTTGTTTATGAATTGCTCTTGAAGACATATGGTCTGATCTAAAAACCGATTACGTTTTTGTTTTTTTTTTCTTTAACCAAACCAAAAGTGTGATATTTTTTCTGCTGCATCTAATTATAATGTTATGAAGTATTTTTCTCTCACACTAAAGCCAAAGGATTAGGCAATCACTTCTACACCTCTCAGCTTGTAAATCCACACTGGCTTTTTATGTAAAATGAACAGTTATGCATAAAATTCCTTTTTCATGCTATCATTAAGTAGTAGGTGGTATGTGCGTAGGAAGTTACCGTACAATTAACATAAAGGAGAAAAGTCACAGAGCATATTGTGCCAGTGCTGGCAATTCTCTTTTTTATCCTGTGAGCACATCAATACCAGCTTGAACTGGAGTGGGTGCATTGTAACATAAAATATACTGTATCTATCATCTCAAGAGCATAAACATGGGCCAGATAACAATGTTTATCACAGATGCAGAGACACTATCTATATCTAATTTTTGTTCCTGTCTTTACAGTGTGTCATTTTGTGCCAATCATCAGAGGACAGAGGAGACAGTTATGCATAACAACAGCAAAAGAAATATGTAGATGAAAAGGGATCACTGTGGATTTTGTTACATTATTAATAAACATCCATGTTAAGTTTGGAATAGTAGTAACCAGCTCCAGCTGAGTATTTGAAGGTGAGAAACATAACTAAACTTCAGCACATTTTAAACATTGCCGTTTTATAGCTGGAGCACTGTTTCGAGAGGGGGAAATTTTTCATCACTGCTAGGAAGATATTCTTACTCAGCATATGTGTTATGCTGAAGCACATTGCCTGATATCGTGAAAGTGCAAGCACTTTGTCAAAAATGTGTTAACCTTTAGCAGTTTCATGTCAAATGCAAAATAATAGCAAAATAAGAATAAATAAAATAAAGTCCTAATTTATAAAGGAACTGCAAATACTGCAACCCATGTATATAACTGTGTTTTATTGTATTCCATTTGTGTTCAAAATTAAAATGCCAGTTAAAATAAACACGTGCATGTTTAGAGTTTAACATGCTATGTTCGATGAATTAAGTGTAAAAAATGCTTTTAACTACGGTTGAATATATGTGTGTTGCACGATCTGTGTTTCATTGTTTTGTTTTAACCTTTTACTAACCTTTTACTTTTACTTCCATTCAATAACTTCATGGAAAAAATCAGATTTTACAGGAAAATTTGGATCCTGACAGTGCTAATTGCAAGACGATGACGGTGGGAAGACAAATCATCCTTAAATAATTGTTTTTTCATAAACTCTCTGCCACTCCCTAATAAGTAAAGCCTTGTGGCAGTTTCTAGCAAAATCTCTCCCTCACGTTGTGTCTGTCTGGCAGCTTCTCGCTTCCACAGCATCAAGAGTAACTGTGTGCTGAATGAGCTTATATTAATTCATACTGAGTATGAATTTAAATGACCATTGTTTTCGTTTCATCAGTAATAAACAGTAATTCAACAGTAATAGCCTAATAAAGCCTGTTGGATTGTGTGCCACAGCATCATGTCTGATAAAGGAGACAGAAAACCTGTTTATTTTATATTCTATACATCCTATCGCTCTTCCTTCCTCTCTGAAATTCTAGTAAAAGCTACAGCCTTTGTTTCTCCCATTGAATTATTAAACAAGAGCCATTTGACCAGGGAAAAAAATCAGGACTGATAAGAGAAAAATAAAGTTGAGTCAAACAAATTACACTCAAGTTATTAGTGGCTATTTTGTAAATATCAAAGATCCACTTGTCCCAGTGTTCTGTGCTTCATTTGCATTCTGATGAAACTGGAGTGGATGTGTGTGAACTCGGGGGTTATCTGTGGAGCTGCAGCGCTGAGCAGCCGAATCAGACAGCTTCACAACCACATGGCTCAAGAGGATGAGCCACAGACCTCTCTCAAATCACTTCCTTCATAACAATTAAAATATGCAAAGTGATAATTTTCCTTAAGTAGCCTTAAATGTGCAATCTATTTAAATGTGAGGGAAATTGCCTAAAGCTTGCGGTGTGTGTATGTGTGGGGGTGGGATGGGGGATAAATTATGCAAATAACAGAAAGGACTCTTGAAAGCCTAATTTTTCTGTAATAAGCATACTGTTTCATTTAATTTTTTGCCTCTTATTAAAAGTGACAGTTCTTTTGCACTGTCTGATGGCTATATCTGACACAAGCCCATGGAACTGACTGCTAGACTAAATGCTAAAGCATTTTCGTAGCTTTTAGATGATGGTTACATTCACAAAGTAATTATGCACTAGAGAGTCCAGAAATAAGGTTTAATTACACAGTAATCGCTTCTGATGGACACTAGGAAGTGTGAGCACTGCCACACTGCAATCCATCAATGACAAACCTCTGGCCAGTTTTAATTCCTCCTCATTTGCATCATAACCTCCGCACCAAGTTGCACAAATGCTGTTAAATGTTAATAGGACCTGTCTCTCCACTCAAAATGGATGCTTAAGCCATTTCAACTCTCCCTTTCTCTCTCTCTCTCTCTCTCTCTCTCTCTCCCCCTCTCTTTTTCACTCTCTCTCCCTCTCTCCCCTCTTTTTCTCATGCACACACACACACTCTCTCTCTCTCTCTATCTCTCACAGTCCATATCTCCTCTCTCTCGCCTCAATTCTCACATTCTCACGAGTCCTCACATAAATAGCCCCTCTTCAGGAGGAAAGCCGAGCACAGGAGACAGTGCATGGTCACTGCTGTGCTAATTGGGAGCAACATGTAAAGTTTTATCTCTTGAGTGCTAACAAACCATACAGACAAGTATAATTCTTTGCTTCTTTCTATGTGTGTGTGTGTGTGTGTGTGTGTGTATACAAGCAAGAGAAGGCTGAGCAAGTGTGCCTCACATTCGCACACACACACACACACACACACACACACACACATAGCCACAGAGCACGAAGGTTTATCCACATTATGTGCTATGTGTGCTCAGGCCCCCAAGTTATACCTAATCCCCATCCTAAGGGACTGGACAAAATTAGGTTTTTATTAATTCAAAATTGT
>OMLB01024380.1:5436-26258 GCA_900302555.1 Myripristis jacobus
CAACAACGAGCCAGCCAGCCTCTCTCCAAACAGCGAACAAAGCCGCTTCCGGCACAGCCCCGTCAGGACGGCGGTGCTCCTCCTACCTTGACGGGGTTCAGGCTGGTGCTCATGATGACCTTGTGGAGCGGACCGGCCAGTTTGGGTGGCAACTTTGGCTCCTTCTCCAAGCCTTGAGGTTTGGTGTAGTAGTCCAGCCTCGCCCGGGAGAAGAAGTTGTTGATCACCGTGACGCAGTCATGCTGCCCTGTGGAGGGAAGCAGTTGACTGTGAAACAGGGACACTGCGGATAACCTGTAAAAAAATAAACTTTCAACACAACGGCTGGCACAGATTACCCCGTGTTGTGAACAGGATCAAGAACGGAGACTGTGGCTCAGCCTACATCTAGAGGTTTTTTTTCCCCCTCACGTTTGATTTGGTTATTTCAGTCTGGTTGGGAATGTGCAGGATAAACCAACCCGAAACTGAAATCTGACAACTGCCAAAGGGAGTTTATCTTAATGGGAAGGAAAAGGATAAACCAGAAGAGAAGTCACTTTTAACGCTCACTCATGTAGACATCAGCAAGATTCCCAGCTCCTCTTGTTCCCCTCTTGATAAGTTGCTGAATACTTTACATTTATTTCAACAAATTCATTAAATTTATCCTCATAATGGTGTCATTTCAAAATACAGTTGTACTTTAAGGGTAAACCACGGACAAGGATGCAGCACAAACGGAGACATGGGGAGACAAAGTGTTAGTGACAATGTGTTATTTTTACTTTCGGTCCAGCCTACACAGGACTCCTGCGTGGGTGTGCATGTCACCTCCAGACTTACCAACAAAGGCAGCCATCTGTGCGGCAGTCCTCCCGACGGAGTTGACCACGTCTGTCTCTGCCCCGGCGTCCAGCATCATCCACGTGATATCAGTCTTCCCTGCGGACACAGAGGGAAGAGACGCCACGACGCGTTTAGGGCCTGCTCCGAGGAACAGCGGGGGCGTTTCTGCTCATTTCTGATAAGCCCAACATTTGATCCGTCTCACAGTACCTGATAGGCCAGCAAACATCAGCGCCGTGTAACCGTGCTCGTGTTCATTGCAGTTCACGTCCGCTCCGTGCTGCAGGAGCAGTTTACACATGTCTGCCTTTCCCTTGTATGCAGCGTGCATCAGAGGGGTCATCCCATACTGTGCAAGGGACAGAGAGACCGACACTTAATGTGCTATGCATTTTAAAAAAAAAATACTCTGCTACATGCAAAAGCAATCCCCAACATGTGTTTCTCTCTTTCTCTCCTCCTTATACAGAAAGCGTCACATCAACTTGTACTGGGTGAATTCTGGCAGCTTAATTTTTGCATCAAAACTTTGCACAAAAAAAGCAAACAGTGCAAACCAGCAGTGGATCACATAAGAACCACATTTAGCAACGCATTCAAACAATTCAAAAAGGACGTGAAGTTATGTTTGTGCTCTACATTGTCGGTGTGCTTGCCAATTAAGTAAAGCAACTGTCAGAATCTGCATCGCCTTTTTATGTGATGTTCCCTCTTATGCAACTTAAAGTACTTGAGCAATGACGCCCTCTTGGTTATTCCAGCTGGAGTAGAAACTGGAGTTTCTACTTGAGCTGCAGCACAACAGAAAACTCAGTGTGCTTTTACCACAGCTGATTTTGACGGGCGGGCTCAACACACTGACAAGGGGACCACAAACAAAGGACCCGCTCCAAAGCTCTTCAGTAACTTAACAAACAAATCCCCTTGTCCCACCCATATGTCACAGAACAAAGGAAGACACACACTGGCAAACTGACATGTTGCTCTAGTTATAAAATTAACTGGATCAATGAAACCCGCCAAACAAAAACAAGAAGCACAACCTAGACTAGACAAGGGGAACTGAATATCACCCACCCACTGAGCTGAACTGCTTTGTAACTTTATTCTGGCAAAAATAAATAAATAAATAAATCTTTACCTCATCCAAACAGTTGACTCGAACATCCTTGCAGCCCAGCAGTCGTGAGGCCTCTTGAACATCACCTAAGTGCACAGAATATATGATTGTTGAATATGCAAATCAGATGCAAATGACTGAACATAACAACACTTGGGTGCTGCGTGGATATGTATTGCGATTCTACAAGTACTGTGATTCCAAGTTACGATTTATTGCGATTTTTATTTTTTGAATTGTCCTCTGGTTTGTGGTTGTAATGTTTCACCAGGCTCTGATTAACCTAAATGTCACAGTCGGTCATTTTATACAATGACGTCAAGTTCCAAACAAAAAAAACAGTCTCACTACAAAGAAATGCCTACATATATGAGCCAACATCATCACACTTACTACAACTGGGCCGACTGGTTCCACAAGAGTCTCAGCTTCCCAGTCAAACCCAATTGATGCAACTCCAAGACTGTTTAGGCCCCAGTCTGCACAAACACACCATTTTACAACAGGCCAGAATAACACATTTGGACTGCGGGGTTTGTGCCACAAACTGCATGGGATTAGCATGAGGTGGGCATGTCTGCAGAGGGGAGATCTATGGGTGCCCATTGAACCCATTTTCATGTGGATATCTTGAGGTCAAAGGTCAAGGGACCATGCCACAAAAAAAAAAAAAAAAAATCATTTCCCCCAGCACTACACAGTCTTGAGTAGCAGCAGCTCAGCTCAGGTTGAAAAGTGATGCACATAACGGCACAAGTCGTTCAAGAACAAATGAATGAATTGCACTATCACAGACAAATTATGTAACTGCATACATTTTTTAGCATTTTCAAAGGATTAACAACTTTTGAAATCAGTGGTGACACTTTGACAGAAGTTAGGTCTTGATGTTAACAAGCTAGCTGGGTGATGCTGGCATCTGTCACCAACACGGTCAGCGATCAGAAAAGCTCATGTACATGTTGGTTCGACGCGTTTGGCTTTTTTAAGTCACGAACTGACTTGATAAGTGAGTTATTTTCCAAGGTAAACACCGAGTGAGTAAAAATCCACCCCCAATTTTTCAACACATGAACAGCCGGCTAGCCGTGCGTAGCTCCTCCACGGATTAGCACTAGCTGAGGAGGCTTACCTGCAGTGATGACCTGAAACAGCTCCTTTTCGGTGGGGGACAAGTCTCCCTTCTTTGGGGCAGACATGCTGGTGGTTGGTGTGTGAAAGCAGACTATAAGGACACTGATTAAAAAGCCGTAGTTCCTGTTGAAACGCCGGATATCTGCGTGTCTCTGGCCGCTCGCTACAGCATGGAGCTAGCCCTCCGTCCGTCCAAGCTGTCATGAGGAACGTACCATTGTGTGCAAAAACGGAGGGGGGGTCGATCTACATCCAAAACACTTTATTCAATTTGTTTACAAGATTAGACATATAACATAAAAAATAAATACACATAAGTGATATCATAACAAAATGAGTTATTTAAAATAGCGGCTGTTCCAAAATCAAAGCGGATTAGTTATATTTATACATAGGTTACTCCTCTTTAAAGAGTACACGGAAGTCTAGAAAGTTCACAGAGCCGAGGAATAAAGAGAAGGAGCGCTACTGTAAATTAGAAATATTATACACATTAAAGGACTATTACACAATGTATACTTTATAAAGCTGTATTTATCAATAAAGATAAAGTGTACGTGCCTCATTAAAGAGTGACGTTTTCAATAACACAACAATAAATGGCGCTATTTTATTATCTTTGGTTATTGCTTATGGGTTTATGAGAGGAATGGAAGGGAAAGATTGAAAAAAAATATTTTTTTTTGCATGCAATTGGAGGAAAATTATTCTTAATGTGTTTTATTTTATTTATTTCTTTTCCACTGCTGGGCATAATGTCACAGTAAAGCGGTCATGTGACAGTTAGGTCCCAAAAAGCAACAATGATAAGACATATAGAAATGATGTAATACTAAATTTACTGAAATGGACACAGAGGAGAGATTACAAAACACAAAAAGTACAGTACATATGTGTTTATCTCTGTAAAACCAGCAGCACTTTGTCTGCTCCATTTATTTGAGATGTAGATAATTTCTATAAGGTTTCTGTAATCCAGCGCTGTGGTCTCACTCTGGCTTTTACAACTTATACATGCAAACTATATATTTTAAAAAAATAAATAAATTAAAAAAGCAGCAAATAATGCACAGGCCAAGCAACTATGTCCAAAAATCAGTGCAAACAAAATCATCGAACGACTCCAGTCCAGCAGGGGGCGGTGACACTCTATACATATAGATATTATGTCATGCATGTGGCTTTAAATCACCACAGAGAGGGCAGCAGAGACGAAAACTTCCTGTTGTCTGGCCACTGAGTCGTGTTTTCACATCTGTGGGATTCAAAGGGTAAAGTACATTTTCTGTGCGAAATATTTCCTTCATATCAGAGACCAGGCTGTAGGGAAATACCTACAGTCTGTGCATGCAGTTTCACTGGCTTGAATGTTGCCTGTTATATGCATATCAGAGTCCTCTCAGTATATGTGTGTATGTGATGCAAAGTCAGAAATATATTTGATAAATTATTACCAGAATACATCAAAAAGCATGTGTTCAGGTGCTCTCAGTGGGCAGGTTGATGTTGGATGAAGGGAGGTGCCTTGTTAACCTGCCATCTCCCTCCTCCATTCCCTAGCAGCAGAGAAAGTGCATAATACTCTGTAATGTGCTAAAAAAAAGCACAAATTAATTGAATTTTCAAGAAACTTTGTCAACTGATGCCTATGTGGGGCATGGCCTTGGTCGGCCTTTTCATTACAGCACTGTTTTACCCCCAACATCTTAACATGCCTGGGGCAGACAGGTTGTTTAGTTGAATATGTTGGTTTAGTCTGCCTGACTCATTGGTGCTTTATCTGTCTGATGTTTGTCTCAGTTAAAACCTATGGCTCTGAAATATCAGCAGCCTCACTGTGCTGTATATTGATAAATCCATGGCGCTGCCTGAGGTGCTGAAGTAGCAGAGAGATTTTCTCTCAGTCCTGCCCTTCTGTCAGTTTCATCTTAGACCTGTGATATTCTTTAAACTATATGCTATCACTACTCCATTGTGTACTATATCGTAGCCTATATTCTCAATAGAGTAGAGGCACCTTCAGGATCAAAGTGACAAGTAGCAACGTGTAATCCAGGAAGAGCGAGAGGACGCCTGTAGTAGTCCTATAATATTCCTTTAATATTTCTACGATATATTAGAATATAATGTTCTCTTTTTTTGTATTGCTCAGTGTTATACAGTGTATATTGACAAAACATGAGAAAAGCCTGCCTGAATACACTCTGCTTAACCACTGCATAAAATTTAAAGTTGTATTTACCCATTACTTTAATGCACAGTTATAAAAAGATAGTTGTGGTAGGGAGAAAGGGAAGATAATTGGATATAGTGAACGGGTAGAATTAGAAATATCACAGCTATGGTGAAAGGGTCCTGCAATGATCCCACTGGGCTCCTGTTAAAAAAATAACAAATCACTTACCGGCTGTAGGTAATGTAGTTGAGACAAATGCTAAAGAACTATGCAAATGACTTAATTTTCCCTCTCTCACCCTGAAACATAATTCACTGTGCTTTCCTTTCAGTTTGTTTTGATACAGCTTGACAATGAGACAGGAGTACCAGGACCTCATCCTGCAGACGTGCGGGGCTTCATCACTACAGGTCGTGGCCAAGATCCAGACACTGTGGAGCGGCTACGGAGAGATCGTGAGGCTGCAGCTGGAGGGCTGCGACCGGCCCTCCGTGGTTGTCAAACACGTCAAGTTTCCGGAAGAGTCCGAACACCCCGGCGGCTGGAACACAGATCGCTCCCACAGACGAAAAGTGAGATCCTACCAGGTGGAGACTCACTGGTACCAGAACTACTCCACCAATCAGAGCTGCCGGATCCCCGCCTGTCTGGCTGCCTGTTCCTATGGAGATGAGATGCTGATAGTCTTGGAGGATCTGGATGTCGCTGGCTTTGACCAGAGAAGGTAGCTACTTAGTTTACTGCAAACATTTAGAGGCTGTAGTTTTTTTCATTCACCATGTTTTGGCTGTACAGAATCTCTGACCAGCAAATCAAGGTTCAACTCAGCAAAAAAATCTCAAGAGTTCAACAGACTGAACCAGGTCTAATCATAATATCATCATCCACTCACACTTTGTACATTTTATAAAGCCCTGAAAAAGACTTTTTTAGAAAACTGTCAATATGATGTTGGAAAATTCAGGGGGAAAAAGTAAAGTTCTACTGAGGTCTGCTGGAGTCCAGTGGTGACTTATCCTATATTTGTAGTCTGTAGTCTGTAGTTTGTCTATAGACATTAATAATAAACTGACTGAGCATCATCGAAAAGCTATTTTGGCCAGTAAAATTAATGGAGAAATTAGGAACTCAGAACTAAGACAGAGAAGGCGAAAAAAGTCAAGAAATATTGTGTAGCATTATATTAAAGGCAGTGTCCTGGCCAGCCTTGTCTTTATAACACTGTTTGACCCCATCATCCTAACATGCATGGTCTCTTTTTCAGTGCATGAAGCTGGGTGTGACACACTGATAAAAGGAATAAAATGTATTTGCTCTGTATAAATAAGGCTGTTTGTTTTTCTTTGAAGGACTAGTGTGAAGGACCGGGAGATAAGGGCGTGCCTCAGCTGGCTTGCCCACTTCCATGCCCTCTTCCTGGGAGTGGCGCCGGACGGCCTGTGGCCTGTTGGCACCTACTGGCACCTGGACACCCGGCCAGATGAGCTGGAGGCCATGGATGACGCACAGCTCAAAGCGGCGGCTGGCGAGATCGACAGGATGCTGAATGCATGCCGTTTCAAGACCATCGTGCACGGAGACGCCAAGCTAGCCAACTTCTGTTTTTCCCAGAGCGGGCAGGATGTGGCTGCTGTAGACTTCCAGTATGTAGGTGGGGGCTGTGGGATGAAAGATGTTGTTTATTTTTTAGGAAGCTGCATGGATGAGAAGGAGTGTGAAAAGAAGGTACCAGGCTTATTGGACTACTACTTCACAGAGCTGCAGTCATCTGTGAACAAAGACATAGACTTTGCTGCCTTAGAGACGGAGTGGAGGGAGATGTTTGTGTTCGCCTGGACAGACTTCCATCGCTTCCTGCTGGGATGGATGCCCGGACACTGGAAGATCAATCACTACAGCAAACGGCTGACCAAAGAAGTACTGCAAAAGCTGAAACAGTGACCAAAAACAGTGGTAACAGTGGTAAGGTCACCAGTTTGAATCTGCACATCTGGACAAGAAAAAACTATTTGGATGCATTCCCTACTCTCCCTCTCTACGCAACACTTTCTGTCAAGGTGTCAGTTCCTGAGAAAGAGTGGACATGCCGTCAGACATTTTCCGGATAATTAAACATCTGCTCAGGCTGTTTTGGTTTGGTTTCCAGGCTTTTTGGGGTGGAAAACAACAACAACGAAGCACTTTTATTCTTTGCTAGACAGTTAAATCCATGAGCAGTTTTCATTATTTATACACTCATACATTTTGGTTAAGTTGCCTTGAAGTTGAATCAGTACACCTTGTAGTCTAGCTTGAGCATTTATGACCTGAAACAAACAAACAAAAAAAACAACAACAACATTTCCCTATTTATTTAGGCTGTGTTTCAGAGTGTTTCAGATGAAAACTCAATGCACTTCATTGAATCATAATTTTATTCACTGTGTCAAGGAGGCTCTTTTAAGGCGAGAGTGGCATTATTTTAACATTATTAAAATACAATTGATTTCTATTTATTATGGTGGGTTTTTGCCTAAATCAGTGTGCCGTGTGTGTGGTATATTCAAAACCTCTTTTTTTCCGAATTCAAGAAAAGTAAAAAAAACAAAAACCATGTTTACAAACAAGCATTCTCCTTATTGTTTTGAATTAACAATAAATGCATTTTAATGGTTGTTTGTGTCTCTTTTTATGTTTACCTGAACAGGTTGCCTATAACTACAGTATAACTTGTTAATAAAAGCTAGAATGGGTAATTAATAATATCAATGCGCTCACACAACAGTAGTTAGGTATCACCTAGCAACCGCGCACTGTTCAAGAACTATACTACTTGGCGGAGGAATACCAAGTGTCTTTTTTTTCTGTGTTTTTATCATTCTCTATCACCGGTACATTGACATCGACTTACAATAAAAGCGTCACGCCTATAACAACACGTTCTGGCTGTTCTAAAACCACTATACAGCGTAAGAAAATGTCTGTCATTGATTATTTATCAGAGTGGATCGATCAGCTGTAGTACACCAGAGAGTGATGACGTCGCTTCCGCTTGTTTCACCCGACATTACAACAACAAGCTGGTCAGTCGACTTGAGAGGAGGAGGCGAAACTACAGCTCACCAGGTAAAATAGAGATATCCATGACAATATATTAATCGCGATATCAGCACGAAACTGAGCAAAGTTAACGGAGTTATTAGGTGGCGTTGTCACGGCAACGGAAGATATGCCGGACAGTCTATCCGGATTCCTTGTCGGGGCGAGCGAAGCTAAGTGTTAGCAGAGAAGCTAACGTTAACCTGGCGACAAGACCAGGCTCAAAATGCAGTCAGCGTTAACCCGACTGGGCGGTTTTACTTTCCTTTTTCATCTACTGTGCCGTGTTTACCTACTAGTGTATTGGTCTCCCGTTCGTTTTTGAATTTGAGGGTTATTTGTGACAGTAAGCAGCGTTATTAGTGAGCAGCCGGGGCCCCTGGGTTAACCTAGCTCGACTTGAAAAGGGTAACGTCAGTAGTTTTGACAGTTATCGGTAAAGATGATGCAACGCGGCAGGTGTCAGGAAGTGTGAACTTACCCACCCTGTCAGCCAAACTTTCGGTCAAGGTTCTCGTTTCTGCTCTTGTATCAGCCACGTAGTCTCTGCTCACTGATCACCACAGTGCATTAAATTTACCGACTGGTACCCTAAAGTTTTGCACCGGGATACCTGCTGCCACCAGAGCTTAGACCTGCCTAATACAGAGGAGGAATTAATGCAATTCATAAATAATGCCACAATGATAATGATGATAATAATGCTTTGTTTGCATAGCACCTGTTCTACATGGCGTGTAGTGTTATACAATACAGTGAACAAAACATGATAATAAAATAAAAACTGGTTAATTATGTGCGATTAAAACCCAGCCAATCAATTGAAAAAACAAACATCACACAGCAAAAAACAAATGGCAATAAGTTATATAAAAGTTGGAGAGAAAACAAAGGAGGATATAGAAACAGTAAAGCAGGTAGAGACAAAGGGAGACATAAAATGCAAAACAAAGTAGGACATAAAAACAGTAAAATATGCAAAACAAAAAAAGCAATAAAAGTATAAATCAAGGTAAGGGTGACAATTAGTGAAAGCAATGTTGAATAAAAGGTTTTACTTTTCATTTTAAAATGTTCAGTGTGTCTCTTCTTGTCTTGGGGAATTCCATAATTTTGGTGCATAGTGAAAGAAGGCTGAACCACCGATTTTCTCATTTCTGCAAAATGGCAGCAGAGGATCTAAGAGGCCGTGAGGGATTATAAAATGACACACATCTTTTTTCTTTTTTTTTTCTCACAAAAAGCAGTGTGTTACCGGTGTTTGTGAATAGAGTTGGCATGTCTGCTAAGTTACAAGTCACACTGATATACAATAGCCCTCGTATTGTATGACCTTGTTCCTCTCATGCTGCCTGTTCTGTGAATCATATTTTGGGTGATAAATTAGTGACAGTAGCTGGTGAATCTCGGAATGGGCCAGTGTGGCTTGGAAATAATTTTGTCTGTAATGCGGTGATGTAATGTGTTTCTGTTCTTGAATTAAGTAATCACATTACAGTAACTAATCACAGAATTATGTTGTTAATTACATAAGTTCTTCAGTTATCTGTATAGTATGCGGCTATAGACAAAAAAATCATCAAAAGTGCACACTTGTGCCTGACCTCTCATGACTTTGGCTAGAGTTTGTGTGGGAGATCAGACAAAAATGGCAGAGCGGTCTATAACTTTTCAGGGGTAAGAGGAGATACGAAAATTACTTCCCAGTTGTTGCATGAAAGGAGAAGAATGTGACGGGAAAGTGCAAACTGTTGCCCTGGCCAGAAACAACTGTCCAATGCTGTGAACACAGTTTCAAATCTCTCCAAGCACCTGCAAAGCTCTCCACGCTGAGTGTATGTTAACCCCAAACAAGCAGCCAGTTTGACTTTGACATGTAACAAAAACTGAGAACAACAGGCTTGGAGCATCACACATAGAATGGGAAATGTTTCCTTTTATATTGTTAACTGGCAAATGTGACAGTGCATCTTACATGATGTTGCAGAATGACACCAAAGTAATGTAACGAGTAGTGTAACAAATGGCTAAATAAGTAAAGTGATGCATTAGTTGTTGTTTTTTTTGGTTTGTTTTGATTTGTTTTGGGGGTTTTTAAATGTGTAATGACCACAGAACTGGAATGGGCCAGCCTGTCTGGTGTAGACCGTTTCACTTCCCATGCATCAGAGCAAGTGCTGACGGTTGCTATGATATGTGAGACATAAGTTTAAGAGATAAAGCCCTTTTCCAACCTCTGCTTCTCTTTTCACCAGTAACCCAAGAATTGTGACCACAGGAGGTGTCCTCACTTAGCACTCTGCACACGCTCCCCCACCAATGACACAGCTGTTGTAGAGGGGAAGCCCCCAACCACTGCAGGGACTGGTTTAAGTGGTGTGCAGAGGTCAGAATGAAGAAGATTTGAGAGAATCTTCCCCTCAGGTGAGCCCTGAGTTCCGATAGTAAGCTCTCTTGAGCTTAGGTTCTTCAGAGCCCGCTCCTGTAGTAATATGAACCATGGACTCTGGGGCAGTTGACAGTCCTGTCACCTTGGTCATCAAGGCCCCCAACCAGAAGTACGATGACCAGACTATAAACTGCTTCCTCAACTGGACCGTGGAGAGATTGAAGAGCCACATCGCCAACGTATACCCCAGCAAGCCGGTAAGTAGTTGTTATTTTTTGTTTTGTTTTGTTTTTCTGTTGTTTTGGTCACGTTAGTACTTGATTTTGGGATGGAGTTGCAAAAACTGTTTTCTGGGGTTGGCTAGAAGGTTAGACAAGAGAAACTGTCCTTCAACAACTACCATCTGTGTGTTTGTCCATGATTGCCACTCCATTATTGGTTGTACTGGACGTCTGCCATCGAGATGCAAATATGTGGAACAGCATGAACGTGAAGCAGGGTGGAGCCACAAAAGAACATACATGCTCAGTAAACCTTTCCCCGACACAAGCTTGAAAGACTGTTGGCTTTCCAGTTAGTCACTGAGGTGCTGCAATGCCGGTGAAATTAATTGACGTAATGCCATTGGTATTGGCTGTGTAACCCACAGTATATACTGGTTAAACCTGGTCAGTGATAGATGGTGCATAAGGCTGTACTGACTAAACACTGATCCTAACTAGGAGTGCAGATCTCTGCCAGGCGTGTTTGGGGGCATATGGGTGGTAAACAAGAACTGCAGGGCAGATTGTTGGTCATGTTGACCAAAACGTTGCCCAGTGTATCCGCCATAAGTGATAAGTTAAAGGTGAGAAAAAAGCAAGAAAGTATGCATGATTATCTGCAGACAGATAGATGCACACACCAACAGGTACACACAACCAAACACATGGTCCCCTCCAGGCTGCTGCTTGGCAGAGATAACAAACAAGCTTTAAGACGTGTTTTCTCCTGGTTGTGTGGTGTTGGGCCATGTCCAACTGCTCTTTGTGTTACTGCCTCTGCCTATATGATATTACATTCATTTATATGCCTTTGAGAGTCAGGAGTGCAGTTGTCCTTTGCCAAAATGTACCTAAACTATGAGATGTGCTTGAACGCTACTGGTAAAAAGAGAATGCCAACACCAAAGTGTATGTAATGTAAAATTCAGAGCAATGTTATACATACAATGCTGAGTTGACACAAAAGTGGGAACAAAGACATTTTGGTTTATACTGATATCACTTTATTTCTTGTAACCTAAGCGCACATTAAATTCCTCTAAAATTTGCACCATAAGCTGTAGTATGAACCTTCTTCTTTGTCTAACAAAGCAGGTTCTTCTTTTTAGCATGCAGCTGTGGACTTTAAAAAAAAAATTCAGGTTAATCGGGTTTAGAGATTTCACTTCTCTACACTTGGGCGCTATCAAACTCCTCATGGTATTGTAAAAATAATTTTCTACAAATCACGGCACCTTATTGAGCAGCCTCAGAATCATAAAAGGAAGTAAATGTGGTATTGTGAAAACAGTATATATCTTCACATCTTGAGTTTCAGGAAGTAAGAACCCTGGCCAAAAAAAATGAAAATGAATATCCTCTTGAGGTTTCCTCTTTGATTTGTCTGTATTGAGGGAATTCAGGGCTGAGGTGAAAACACAGAGCAATTCTGTGTAACCATAGCAGCAAGTGCGGTGTGCTAAAATCAGGGTCATGTTCACGGGCTGACTGTAATTTCACCTGGAGAGGCGTCCAAGTTAAAGGCCATGTTCAGAGTACCTTCCCAGCTCTCAGACTAAACATGCAGTTCTCCCTTTACAAAGTCACAAACCTGAGATATTTCTCTTCCAGTGTTGGATCTTTGCAAAACTCAATACAAAGTTGCTCATCTGCAACCATACATTTGTCTACACTGTGAACGTAAAGTAACCACAGAAAGGAGTTTTAAAGGAGAGGTGAAAGCAATGGTGTGTTCTGGAAAGTTTGGAGACATGGGGCTACATGGAACACACCACCATGTTGGAGGAATGACAGCAAAACTAAGACTGTAAACTGTGAAACTAATATTGCTGCCAGTCCATAGGAATGGGGCCTTTTTTTAGTTCTGTCGTTTGTTGTCATTCCTCTATCTTTGTGGCATGGCACCCATAAAAATTACCCAACAGGCGTCTGTTGAAGAGAGAAGAAGGCCTTGTGAAACATGAAGGAGATGATTTTACATTGCTGATCTTGCTGTCAACTGGGTCTATAACTTAATCTAGCTTTGGCTTTTTGGTTTCATACGGTGAATATAACAGTTGTACTAAATTTTTTATTGTAAATGTTCTGTGTGAGTGTTTTTTATTGCCCAATGATGGGTTTTCATTGTATTTACATATTTGCATTTATCTTGCTGTAGAGACAATTGTCAAGCTGCCTGGGGCACGGCAGCCAAATACATGTAAAGGAAGGGCTTCAAGCTACAGGATCAAAGTCTCAGAGGGGGAAATTTGCAATTCCAAATTTGCAAAGGATTTTTTGCCAGATGTTTTCTAGATGCGAAAGATATCTCTGGGGCCACATTTAGCACCCTCATCCGCCTCACTATGAAGAATCAGCTCGTGTATTCTTGTGAGACAGTTTAGGCTCATCCGTCTAATCCTGTGACTGTTTGCTTTCAAGTCGTCCAAAGACCAGCGGCTGGTGTACTCAGGGAGGCTGCTCCAAGATCACCTGCAGCTCAGAGACGTGCTCAGAAAGGTAAGAGCTTGCTGTAGTGTGTGTGTGTGTGTGTGTGTGTGTGTGTGTGTGTGTGTGTGTGCAACCACAGAGAAACTGAAAGAGACAGGTTGGACAACAGTAGCTTATCTGATGCAGTTTAACAACAAAGGGTGGCATTGTGTCTGTATTCTGGCCTTTTCCATACTAATCCTCTTTGTCTGCCTGTGTCTCTGTTTCTTGCTTTGTCACCCTCTGCTCTGTTGCTGCCACCTCCTCCTCCTCCTCTTCCTTCTCCTTCTGTTTCTCTTCCTCTCACACTGCCCGCTCCAATCCTGGCTGCCTCGTCCCGACCGTCTCCTTTCTGTCCCACAGCAGGATGAATACCACATGATGCACCTAGTGTGTGCCTCCCGGAGCCCCCCAGGCTCACCCATGCCTCGTAGCCCCTCCACGGCTGAGCCAGCTGCCTCTGGCTCCAGCTCCAGCGTGAGTAGGCCAGCACACAGTGCTCATAACCTGCTCCTCTTTCTCTGGCTTCTCCAAGAGCAGAAACGGGGTATTGATATTTTTTTTCTCTCAGGGTTTGATGAAGCTTCTCTAGAGTTTCTCCTGGGGCCTCGACAGAGCCTCTCAGTGGCTTGCAGAAGGTCTTTCCCATCCGTAGTCTAGGAAATATGGGTGTGAAAGTTGCTTTGGTGTTACACTGTTGGCCTCTGCCTGCATTAGCCTTGCAGCATTCCTGCACATTGGCATTCTTGTTACAAATTGTTAGCTTATTAATTTCATTGTGGTCTGATATTTAGAGCTTGCACAAATGGGACCTCTGTGTAACCGTGTGACTTTATCAGATAAACAGTCAGGCTGGCCGAGCAGCTTAGCAGGCCACGGCATTCAAATGAATATGCCAGTAAAACTAGCATGGCCTCCAGAATTGGCGTAGCCTTTGCAGATATAAATTGGATATATGGCTTGCTTTTTTGGCCAAGTGTCTGCTCTGTGCTGGAATCACATGTGGTGTGGAACTTCATAATGTGGAAGTTAAGCACTGTATACGTTACAGAAAGGAAAGAATAGTAGTGTGTATTGTAAAGTAGTGTTGTTAATAGCAAAAGTCTAGTTGACAACAATTGAGTGACACTGGGGGATGTTTACTGGGTGATGGAATACCCTGTTGAGCTTTTGTGAGGTGTTGTGGCCTAATTCAAGAAAACGCTGGTAAGGAACTTGATATCCCCAATGACCTGCATACACCCACCCTCAAAGTAAGAGAGAGTAGCAGGTGAATGTGTCGGCCTGTTTCATGATCCTGTAGATTTATGACGGCACAGCCTGATCTTTTCCTGCAGTCCACATTTGCATTGTCGTACATTTAGAAAGAAATGTTTGACTAACAGGACACTGACAACTAACTGGACAAGTGTTGCCCGGTTTGACAGGTTGGTGATGTCAGGATCTTCTGTATCAGTTTTTTTCAGGCTGTTTGAGAAGTCAAGGTCAAAGTGGGAAGTCAGAGTTTGTCATATAATAATACCAGGAGCATATATAGAATCATGTGTGGATTCTCTCTGAAATGCAGCAGTGCACTCAGGCATGTTGTGATTGGTGTTCACGTCTTGTCACTCAGAGTTCGGACAGTGCTGGCTCCGCCTCCCCTGCCAACACACCAAATCAGGACAGTCAGCCGGCAGCGTCCTCCTCTTCCTCTGTCCCAGGAAGTTACGATGGGCTGAGGTATCGCGGCGGTTTCCCTGCTGCTGCTGTCCCACAGTGGTAAGTGACTGATGTCGCTGACCGGGAAATGATACTCATTTACAGTCACATTCTAGGTATTTCATTAAGCTTTTCTGGATGGTAAAAATCACAGCTGCAGCACCCAGATGATGGATGAAACAAATGCTCTTATTGATATTTGTAGAGGAATATGGAATATTTGCTTGGAGAAACACAAGCTAGGCAGAAAATGTGTTTTATTTCCATTAGTGTTTATGTTCCATGCACCTTATGTGTTAATACTTAACATGCATTTGATAGTATAACTTATTTCTCCCTCCTCAGGCCGGATGGAGCACAGGTTCCTTTACAAGGTGGCCTGCCTGCCAATGTGCCCCCCCACCCCATGTACATGCCCATGCAAATGCTGTGGTGGCAGCAGATGTACGCCCGCCACTACTACATGCAATAGTAAGTAAGAGCAGTGTGTAGATACTGTAGATAGTTGGGGCAGGTGACACTGTGGTCCAGAGGAGAACATCTTTTGTCACTGGTACAACATCAGTGTGATGCATCTAATGCTTGACATCTTCAAGAGGACTGTGGTGTAAAAAAATTATAATATCGACTACGTTGAATGCGAAGATTACAATTATTTGGCTTGCTGAGGATAAAATCTTAGTTTGGGGTGAAGTTCAATCAGCTAATTTCCTATGAGGAAATTATTTTGTGTTTGATGGTTGTAAGATAACATAGGGGTGTTCTTCAGAGCAAGCATAACAACAAGTAGTGCATCAGTATTCCTATCAAAGCCTGCAGGCTCTTGCATGATTGTAGTTTTTGTTGTAGTTTTGAGTTATTGTGCCTGTGTCTAAATATTTTTATTTTCTATTTCCTCCTCTCTTTCTCCCTCTCCTCATCCTGTGTTAATGTCAGTCAAGCAGCAGTGGCCGCCTCTCAGCCTCCCGCTGCCGCCACTCCCTCTCCTCCCAGCTCCTCCCCCTCGCTGCGTCAACCCGCCCAGCCCAACGAAGCTGTGCAGCCCCCGCTGGGACCTAACCCCGCCCCCAACCCCGTACCGGAGAACCAGCCGGTCAACCCCAACATCCAGATGAACGCACAAGGCGGAGCAGTGCTGAACGAAGATGAGCTGAACCGTGATTGGCTGGACTGGCTGTACACGGTGTCGCGCGCCGGCGTGCTGCTCAGCATCGTCTACTTCTACTCCTCCTTCAGCCGCTTCGTCATGGTGGTCGGCGCCATGCTGCTGGTCTACCTGTGAGTCTGAGCCCCTGCTGTGTGATGCTGGCAGAAAAATGTTGTAGTTGTCATGCTGAATGTTACAGTATCAGTGTTGATACATGAATACACATGTTTTCAGAATATATCTGTTTCAGCACTTCAAAAAATATAGCAGTTGTGGTAAAAATGAAATAGCTCTGTGACTGCAAGATTTGTGCACACCAACATTTTTCAGGGAAATACCTTTTCTTTTGGTAGTTATCAGTTTTGCAGTTTTGATTATTGTTTTTTTATAAATTGTACAGCCCTAATATTAACAAGGAGACTGTAAGTTTACACAAACAAAACAACCTCATATTTCTTAGTGGTGGGAATCATCAGTGTTTTCACTAATTGGTTTAATCACAGTTGTTGGGTCACAATTCAGTTTAGTCATGATTCTTCGATTAATCACAATTACCTGCCATATACATGTTCCCGGTTTGATCAGTCTGTTTACATCATTTTTAAAATAAAATAATGAATTTGAGATGTTTGCCAGTAAACCCCAGGAGGGACATTTTTACTGTGACACTGGGTGTGATGATGGTGCAGTAGACTACAGATAACAGCCAATGTTATAATGTCCTTTATGTAGCAATTATCAGTGCATCTGTTCTGCAGGGTTTTCTTCAAAGCAGTGTAGATACTGTACATGAGAATTACACGGATCACAGGCTTTCTAGTTACCACAAAGGTTTGCATAGTGGCACTCAAGCATGGCCAGCCGCGTTCTCAGGAAACTCGCAGCAGTGTTGTTTAACTTGTGAGAGAGATGACACAGCATGTAGTGAAGAAGAAAGGAAAGACAAATAAAGAAAGAAACACAAAAATAGAGTTAAGATAAGACTTGATCATGTTTTAAGTTCAAAGGTCTTGACAGAAGCAGTGATACCGCCCGATCTGGCTCAGAAAACTAATCACTTGACTTACTCACCTTAACCGCATCCGGTGCACTTTACTGTACATGCATTTATTACCAAGGCCAGTTTTCAGCAGCAGTCTTTGATGGACATTTATGATATCTAAAAAGAGTTTCACCTTATTTACTTTACACTTGTGAATTTGTACCCCCAACACTTCTGTCAGTGATTTTAGTTTTGAAAATATATCCGTTGTCTGGTTTTGTCCCCTCAGGCACCAGGCCGGCTGGTTTCCCTTCAGACCAGAACAACAGAACCACAGAGGAGGGGAACAGGGCGGGGCTGCCCAGGACGAGGCAGAGAGACACCAGGACTTACAGGAAATCGTGAGTGACACCCCCGTCAGTCAGCTAGCGGTATCTTTAGCCTCAGGTGGCTCTCGTGGGCATCAAACCTGAAAACCTCCCTGTTACATGAGATCTCTCCCTGCTCGTCTGTCTTCTCTGCTCATTCTCTGGGGCAGACAGATAAATCCAGTTTGTTGAACCAAATCTGATCTTCAAGCTGCCAACAATGTAATTTACAATGACCAGACGATTTGTACGCTTAGACACCATAATCATTTGCTGTTATGACACTGGTTGTCATGGCGATAACGGAGACGTACACATGTTGACTGATGGCAGAACTTCACTACTTCCCATCACATTACCATCAGTGTCATGTCACTGTGGCACTCTACCGCCTCCACAGAGCACGTTCAGCTGTGGCGTGAAGAACAGCATCTGTGCTGTATTCATCAGTATGGGGAGTTATAGCTTTAGCGTTTTTTTATTTATAAAGAAATCCTTACTCATTTGCCACGTTCGTCATCCACGTTCCCAATTTATCATGTGGGTGCAACCTGAACAGTTCACTGTCTCCAGAAACAAGTACAAGCAATGTCAGCAGTCAAATTGTCTGATTCAGACTGCAGTAGCCTGCAGCCAGAAACTACTGCTGAGCATTGGTAGACTGTTTTATTATGTCTTTTGGGGGTGACTTTTTTCACTTTAAAAAATGTGTTAAATTAAACATAATAGTGATTTATTTCAGGATTTAATTAGTGAGTAAACACACCACAGAAGCATTTACTGTCAACTTTAGCTCTTTTTAGTTCACCACTGATAATTGAAGCGTGGCAGTTTTTGTGCCAATAAAGCCATGTTCTGTATGAACATGGCATTATTGCTTCCTGATCTCCAATCACTCTGACCTTCCCTGTCTCTGCCCAGGAGCGGCTGATGGACGAGGGCATGGATGACGAGGACAGCGGGGAGGAAGGAGGCGGAGGCCCGGAGGACCAGGCCCAGGCCGTCGCTGCGCTCCCACAGCCAGGCTTCCTTACCTCCGCCTGGTCCTTCATTAGCACCTTCTTCACCTCGCTGATCCCCGAAGGACGGCCCCACCCTGCCAACTAGACCAACCCCACCCATCTCCAAACACCCCCAAATACCCCGTTCGCTCCTGCCATCCGTTCCCTGTCAGACCCTGTTTCCACCCTCCTCTTACCTGTCCTAAATACCCCTCTAAACCATCTCCAAATACCCCACCACTCACCCGAGACTGTCCTGTACACCCAGTCGCCCAGCTACGAACCTCCAACATGCTGCCAACTAACGGACTCATATTTCCATGGGGCTACACTGACGTTTTAGAGGCGGAGCAGTGTGTGTGTCTGTTCTGAAGGGGGTGGGTGAATAAAGTAACAAATATTTAGACAAAAAATTCATGCCACGCCGTGTTAATGGAGTTAATGCTTCAGCAGCAAAATATGTCTCCCCCTCTGTCACTGATCATGTAAACTCATTCAGATGTAGTGAGAGCCCCCAGAGGGAGTTGTCTTCCATTTTAAAAAGTGATAAGGTTGTGGTTTTGAAACTTCACCATATAAGGAATGTGGCTCAAAACATTTTAAAAAATAACCAAACAGTAATCTCTCTAAAATGAGTGAGAGATGAGTGTCGAAAGCAGACAGTGAATATCCACATCCCTAATAATGTCATGTATGCACATGATGTGCATATAGATATTGCAGCAACTGAAGCACATTGTTTTCCCTTTGTGTATTTGAACATTATCTATTTACACATGTAAGTATATGCATCTATAATTCCTGAATATATGCCTTTTTTGAATAAAAGACTTGTTGCGGTTTGACTTGTGAGCTGTGTTTTACCTATGGTTTATTCTGTAGTTCTTCTAATGTCCTGCAGGTGGTGGTATTAACACACCTGTTCAAATGGCTGAGAGTTGAGAAGCAGTGAAGGTAGGGTTTACTTTAACCTCGTTGTATAGGACCTTCAAAAGTAGTTTCTGTCTTCCCTTTGTTTGATTACCATATTTCTAAATGGAAAATAAGTGCACAGTACATCTAAACGAGCACACTGACCAACCAGAGCTCAAGGATGGTAGTGACACCCCAAACTTTCTGCATTGGTTCCTGTGGCCTATTTTACTTATGGGCTTTTATTCTCAGAGTGGATTTCTTTCCTCAGTCATGGACATGATGTGATTGCTTCAACTATCAAATCATGATTCTCTGTTTTAGCAATAATAATAATGATGATAGACATTATTTATATAGCACCTTTCATACAAGAAATGCAGCTCAAAGTGCTTTACAATACAGAAATTACACACCGAGTGTTTCACATAGAAATAGACATGTAATGACTATAACAGCAGGATTAGAATGTCATAAGTGATGTAACATAAAATGGAAAATCAGTGTGCTTTTCTTACATACTGTATCCTCATTTATCAAAAATGAGGGACAAAAAATTGTCAAGTTTATTTATTTATTTTGTTGTTTTATTTTTAAAACCTTTACTAAACAAGCTAAGATTTCCTAAGCATATGAGGCTTTTGTCCAGAAACACCCTCAGTCAGATCCAGGCATTATCCACAGCCTGTACCATGGGCACTGTCTTGCTCGAGGGCTCCTCAGCAGTAGTTGTGGGAAGGTCAAGTATGTCTCATTCCCTTCAGCAGCCCAGGTTTTCCCAGCCATGACTTAAAGTTGTAAGTCTGCAGTTGAAACAGTGCATTGCTAAAATTATAGGATATGTCTGTCATTATTACAGTAAAATGTTCTCACACATTATTGGAGACTAGACGACGACTCTTGACGTGAGTGGATGTCTTTCATCAAAGCAGACTTTCTGTGCTACTGACATCATTGTACTTTTGCTTTAAAGGAGGCTCAACACAGTGGATTTTTTCCCAGTTTCCCAGTTAAAGTTCAAGTCGTCACTGGCAGCATGTTGCTCCCTTTTACATGCACAGGCTCAGGCCGTCCTGCCACTGGACTCTCAGATAGAGAGGTGAGCGGGGAAGCGGTTCAGACAGCGATGCACTTCAGAGAGTCCTCCAAAACCCCCTAATCGAATGACCATGGATTTTTGTGTAGTTGGTCGTAGAAGGCCCAATTAATTATGCATGACAGCGGCTTGACGGCCATTTGATTTAGTTACGCGCA
>OMLB01024413.1:3033-25335 GCA_900302555.1 Myripristis jacobus
TCTGTGATGTTTGAGCATTTAGTGCCCCATCAGACCAACAAGTGTGCTTCTTTAAAGTTGACAGGCAAAGCGTCAGAATATCAAGTTTGTCAGAATTTGCTTGAGTGATAAAGTTTAGGTTTACTTTGAAGGCATTTCCGGCATTTCTTTGTTTATTCGTGCTTGTTTGACGCAATGTCTTGCCTCTACTGCGCAGGTGTCAGTTGATGTTTCTGTAGTGGATCGCACAGCGCATACTGAGTGTAAAGACTTACTCCACAGAGTAATCCGGTAATTCATGCAGTCAGTGGGAGGCATTCTTCATCTCTTTTGGTCGTAAAAGCCGATTTAGCAAATGATCACACATTTCGAAAAGCGAAACCTGCTGTTATTGTGTGCTGTTACAACTGAGTGGATTCATCTAAAAGGCACATAACAGTTTACCACAGGCTACGAGTTATTTTTAAAAGGAGAGGAAGAGGAAACAAAAGGAGTGTTGTTTGTAAATTTCAGTTCCTTACAGAAAACTTTACCCATGCACGCCGCTGAAGCAGACAGACAACCATTATTACCACTTGACACAAAGTGTTTTTTATTTGTATTCTTCATAAGTCCATCTCTCCAGGCTCAATGTATAAGCTGGACAGATTTTTGCTTAGTTCAAGCCTTGTTTCCATGTCATGCATAAAGCCAGCATGCCCTCACATGTTTTAACGGTCGGCTGAAGATGTTCATAGACATGTTCTTTGTCTATCTTAAATTACATTTGTCTTCTTTCTTCACGCCACTTCTATGAACTTCCACTATCCAATTTTGATCATTTTTTTCTCATTTGAGAAAGCCTTCATGTAGGCAGAAGTGCTTCTGAAGATTCCCATGCTGAATGTCAGTAAACATAATATTTTAAAAGCCCATATCCACAGCTTCATAATGTTGAATAACATTTACTGGATGCCTCTGTCCAAGGCGTCTGACAGTGGCACATGTGCATGCCTTTTTTTAGTGTGAGTGGCTCTATATTGGGAAGTGCCATGCTGCCTCAGGTAACTGTGAGCAATATAACATTACAGTCAGGCTGAATACCAGCACGATCAAGCCTTAATCCGGCACCTGGATGCTCTGCTTGCTCATACAGTCACTTCATAATAACATTGAATGCTGCATAATTTGATGCATGTAAACTCAAGTAGTCAAGCATGGCTCAACATTCTATTTCACTCCTTTCAACTCCGAGTGAAGAGTAAAAACATGAGCTGTTTGGCTGTGCTTTGTCCCGGACCTCCCAGGACGTGGCACGCAACACTCTCAGCACAGTCTGCAGAGGGGCTGAGACACCCCTTCCCGATCTCCACTGTCCATTTCAGCTCTCTCTCTCTCTCTCTCTCTCTCTCTCTCTGCAGCTTTATCCTCCCTCCTGTGTTTCCCCTTTTTTTCGGTTTGTTTATATTTGTCCCACTGTGGTCTCAGGCTGGCTGCTGCAGTTAGTCCCTGCTGCTTCCAGAGGGCGCTCTTCCTCCATGGGATTCCCCTCTGCAATGACGCTCACTTGGTCGTAAACCTCTTCAGGTGGGTGGGAGTCCCGCATAGCCAAGTAGATGGAGGAACTGGGGTGCTCCAGCAGGTGCTGAGGGGCAGAAGAGGATGACAAACAGACTGAAATGATTCAGGATTTGTACGTGATCAGAGGGGAAACACTGTCATACCTACACACTGAATTCACACAGACAGAGACAGGTTCAAGGTTGTAAGGGGAAACTGTGGGCCAACTCAACTGAATAATTAACATGCGTTCTGTACATACACACTATGATTGAGGGGGTAGGGTGCAATTAGATAGAGAGTGAAGGAGAAAAGTAGCCCCTTGGTTAACAATAGCCCAATTTATTATATTAAAAAACAAGTTACATTTTACTTTCCTTTCCTTTCCTTTCCTTTCTTTTCCTTTCCATTCCTTCTTTAGAGTTATTGAGCAACACCAGTGACTCTGTGATTGCTTTATGGCCATTATCTGGAAAGGAAATTCTGACTTAATTTTTTTTTTTTTAATTACTGAGTAACACCAGTGACTCAGTGAATCCTGCCCTGTATTTATTCTGCTTTGCATCCAGAAAAAGAAAAAAAAATCTTAGACTGAGGCTCCATGTTGTTATGTTGTTGCATTTCCGGATGAATCTGCACTGAATTCCTTTCTGCACCAACAGAAACCAGTCAACTTTACAGACTGCCCCTTTAACCAAAGACTTAAAGTCCCAGAGAGTAGCATGTTTGTCCTTTGTACCATCTAAAACCAGCTATTAAGAACACACTTGTGAACACACATGCACCAACACACACACATACACACCTTCTTGAAGTGCTGGGGCAGTGAGTCCTTGGGACAGAGAAAGTGGGACATCTTTTTCCGATACACCACCGCAACCACAGCCAGAGTAACCACCATTGCCATGACAACAAATGTCACCACAGCCGCCACCCATGGAGACTCTTCTGCAAAGGAGTTAGACCACAGACAACATAATTATTTTTAACCTTTATTCATCAAGGGAGCTCAACATTCACAGGTTATCACACCATGGAGCTGCTTGATCAAAGATCAAAGTCCACACACACACACACGCACACGCACACGCACACACACACACACACCACACACACACACACACACACACACACACACACACACGCTGTCAAGAACCATGTACATGAATGGCAGAGTGTACACTTATGTAATTCCATCTGCCCATTACAACCACAGGTCTCTGCTGGTGGTTTAGTGCCTTGTGCAACAATAGATTATTGGTAGTTGTGGAAGGAGTACAGAGCACTGCTGATTTATTTTCATTTTTATGCAATAGTTTACTAGTACAACAGCATATTAGGGCCAAAGGAAAAAAGGAAAAAAATACAGAGCCAGGGAGGAGGTAATATTCTGAGAAGAAGAAAAGATTAAAGTTGTAAATTTACAAGAAAAAACTCTGATATTCTCTGAGATTATAAAGTGGTAAATTTATGAGAAAAAACTCAGAAATTCTGAGATTAATAATCAATTTATGAAATTAAAAAAAAAAACAAATTTATGGGAAAACACTTCTGAGATTATAGTCATTGGAAAACTGGACAGTTTTTTTTCTCTCCTCTGGGATTTAATAAGAAGGAAATGCTGTTGATTTGAGCCCAGAATCACAATATTATTCACATTCTCTAGACTTTGAAGAGACATTGCCGTGATTTGGGCCAATTCAGAAGAGAGGAGTCATCAGCTGCAGGCCTGATACACGGCGAGCAGCAGCATCTGCAGTGTGTGGCTGATCCAACCTCACAAAGTCAAGCCATGTGCTGCCTTGACCAAAAATAAATAAATAAATAAATAAAAATTACATAACTCCATAATATACATAGTTCCATGATTTTTTTCCCACATTGGCCCAAATATGCCATCATATACTAGTGATGTTAACTGGAAGTTGTTGCATATAATAGATGCAACAACCACTTTACTTGCAGAATGATATTGTAATTGTGAGTCTTCTCAGTCAATACAAAGAGTAAACGTGGCAACATCCAGCCAGTAGCAACAAATCTGCTTGGTGGAGATGTTTCAAATCACATATCTAAATTTTGAAACAATTTGTTTATGTATATGATAGGTACTATGCAAGGAACTGCGAAATTCCTAGTCTTGTTAGGTTTTTACACATATGGCATGATTAAAAGTCACAATACAGGGCAGAAATAAAACTGTATTTGATGAAAATGCATGTAACAAAAGACCTTGTTACAGTTTATTCATTAAAGAAACAATTGGTGTGAGGTAAGCACAGCCCTGTGGTTTGCTTCCAGGCAGCACCTAACCTTTGTAAAAAATATGACTTGAATGAATTTTCAGATTAACAGACTTCCAGCTCACTTTTCAAATAAAAAGATCCTGAAACAGGCTCCAATATGTCCAACTTGTGACAAACTGGTTAAATGATGCAAATGGCTGGTAGACTTTGTGATCACCCAGTGGGTTCAAGAAGTCCCAGGTGAGAGAGGCTTACCGCTGGTGGTGCTCTCACAGGTGACGCTGCTGGGCTCGCTGGGGTTCAGGTTCCTATGTGTGTTGATCTGGACTCGGACACAGTACCTGGTCCAGGGCTCCAGCTCGTCCAGAATCACACGGTTCTGCTGGATGTTGCTTAGGCTCCTAGCCTGGGGGAAGCAGTATCCAAAGGAAAACTCAGATTCACTTGATTTATTTCCAAAACTTTGGGAAAAAGAGATGAGAAAATCAACAAGAAATTATCTGAAAAATAGCACTACATTAGAGAAAAGGTAGAGGAAAATGACTAGAAATTTAGCTAATGAAATAAATAATGAAATAAATAAAAAGGAAATGCCAGGTAATTAGTAAAATATTACTAGAAAATTAGCAAATATTAGTAAAAAAATGCAAATATTTATTATTATTACTATTATTATTATTATTGATATTATTATCATTATTATTCGTAGTAGTAGCAGTAGAAGTAGTAGTAGTAGTAGTAGTAGTAGCAGTAGTAGCAGTAGTAGTAGTAGTAGCAGTAGTAGTAGTAGTAGTAGTAGTAGTAGTAGTAGTAGAAGTAGTAGTAGTAGCAGTAGTAGCAGTAGTAGTAAAAATTACAATTTTAAATTACAGGAAAATAATACTAAAATTACTGCAAAATTATCAAAAAATTGTTGACAGCTAAGACAGCTACCAAGAAATTACCAAAAATTTTTTTTTTTAATTTGAAAGAAATTTGTCACTAAATTACTACAAGATTATCATAAACAAACGGACAAATGAACAAACAAATAAATACATACATACATATATACATGCATACATATATACATACATGAATAAAGGTCGAACATGGGCTCCTGACAGTTAAACGGTTAAAGTGGCTGTCAGCAGCAGCAGACCAGACAGACAACATACCAGAAGGGCAATCTGTTTGATTTCTTGAATAACTTTGACAAAAAGAGAATCAAACATCACTGGTCACAGATGTTCATCTTACCCTCAGCCACATGACAGATGATAAGCAGCTGATAAGCTTTTGGTTTTGCTGTGAGGCAGCATGTTCACCGCTCAGTGAGACAAGCACAGACATTCCCCACACGGGTGTACAATGTCACTCTGCTGCAACACCTCAGCCGTGGTGGTCTCAACTCCAAACACAAAACCCACAGACCAAAAACACCAACTTACGTCTCACACCACAAAATTACAAGCTGGTCAGTGTGGATTTAGTTTCTGCTGCTGCTGCTCCATGAGGACTGTACATGGTCCTCGCTGGTGGCCCCTGTGGGAATCACACCCCACACTCTGACAAACGTGGACAAGCGTATTCTTAATCTTGTGGATATTAAATTATGTTTATTCCACAAAAAATGTTTGACAAACTACTGAAAATGGATTGCAAGCATCTTTATTTTCTAATCCTTACTATGCATGCAAGAATCTATGAATATGTACATTTGCAACACTCCCCAGGAGGCTCCGACTCCTCCCCCAGGGTAAACTGCAAACGCTGCTAAACACTGCCTGTCGTCCCGTGATGGCAACAGGTAACACTGGAGAAATACAACCCTGAATGTTTCAGCCTCAGCCGGAGAGGGTCTTGTACCCCACCAGCTCATCTTCAAGGGGCTGCTTGATCCGCTGAGGAGAGTGGTCAGCAATATGAAATGTACAGAATCCTATGGACCTTCTACCTTTTCCTCCTGTCCCTCCTTCCAGTAGGTGATGTTGTAGGTGGCATAGTTATACGCATGTCTGAGCTCAGAGATCCTGAAATCTGGATCTTTGATGCTCACTTCAATATTTGACTTGCTGGAGATGAGAGATGCATTGGGCGGACCAATCATGGCTGTGGAGGCGAAAGAGAGAATGAGTGAGAGAGAGAGAGAGAGAGGTTTGAATGTGCACCATATAGCATTTTAACATCAATAAATAAAAAAAAAAATACCATTGCCAAAATTACTGTAAGCCTCCACTGCCCACCACACTCTAGTTTACACTGTGAGCCACCGGGTGTGATTTGATTGCTTTACGGCACAAAACAGGAAGATGTGATACATGAAAGACCAAAAAAGTTTCAAAGGGAAAGGGAAAAAAGTTTAAGACGTAAGTTTAAGAAACAGTAGCACTTTCAATTCTGCTGGTGTGAAATGAACGCTCCTGAACATCTCAACAACTGTAATTGTACTGACATCATTTCACAATGATATGTTGATGTTAAAGGTTCAAAAGCGGACATTTTGGCCATCCCCACATGGATACAATTTTTTTTAAACACAACTTTATCAGTTTTTCAAGCAAAATCATACAAGAGAGATTAATATCAGCATGTTTACAATTTGAACAATCTGAACATAAGCCATGTTTAGCTGGAGGTTTGCACATTTTACTGTTTTACTATATCTCAACAGTTAAAAAAATCCATTCTGTTTCATGCTCTGGTCGACATTTTCATATTTTTATGAACTCAGGATTCTATTTTTCGTTGATTTACAAAAGAAACCTCATGTTTATGCCTGAATTTAAATCAGTAAGCTTGTCAGCTGTGTTGAACTACATAAAAGTGAATATTATAGTTTGAATTTACATTCAACTTTGCAAATGCTTATCATTCTCACTGCTGTAAACCATTTGCATGACACAAGACAAGACAGGAGTGGGGAGACAGCAGGGATTCCACTGCGGGCTGTTGATGCCATACGATCAAGGTGGCATGCAATAAGCAGGGGATGAATTCGCGCTTTTATGATCAGTGCACTGCAAACACCAGAGTACACCTATCATATCCCTAGCATCAATGGTGTAAATATAGATGGTGCACACAGTGTGGCTGGACTTGGGTCCTGCAGAGAGATCAAACCCTTCGACAATGGTTTAGGTAGTTTAGGTACAAAGTCGAAACATCAAGACAGACAAGCTTAGCGAGCAGTCATGCCTTTCAAACATTAAAGTAAGACAAGAGAGAAAAGAAGAAGTCAGCAAAGCTCCCTAAATTGGATTCCCTCACATGTTTTCTAAAAAGTGGTGGCCAGCCTATGGACGACCCCCCTTCTGGCAACAATGCAGCAGTTCAGCTGGCATCAGCATCGCTGCCCTAAGTGGTGTGTGAACACCATTGCCATTTGTGCACTTGTGAGATTGCTGCACCAAAAAATGCCTTTTGTTTCAGTCAGCGGTCATTTCAGCACCACATTGAACATTATTATCCATCATGAATAATCCCAATCACCCTCTCCACCATACACTGGACAGACAGCGGAGCTCCTTCTCCAACAGACTGTAAGAGCTCCGCTGTCGAAGGGACAGATACAGGAAATCATTCCTGCCACAAGCCATCACACTGTACAATAACTCACATCTGTCTGACAGAGACAACTCACAACTATCTGCTGTATAGTTCTGTTTATTTATTATTTATACTACTTCTTATACTGCCACTTCTACCTCTTATACTGCTACATTTTTTTGCACAATTGTACGATAGTCTATTCTATCTAAATAGTCTTTATTGTATATATTTGCATTTATTCTATTTAATCTACCTGCCTTACATTGTACAGTGTGTTTTTTGATGCTGCTGTAACATAACAATTTCCCAGTTTGGGATCAATAAAGTAAATCTATCTATCTATCTATCTAAATAGACAGTTCCTCGGCTGTCAGGCACCGCTGCTGGTTTTCACGGTTCAGCACTTCATCGTGTGGACAGTTCCCTTTACTTCTGCATCATGCCCACGGGAATTTGTTGCCGTTTGTAGAACACCTGTGCATGTTCATGTTTTTTTTCTGGCATTGTCCAATAACTAATCCGTATGAGCGACTGAACAGATTTTAACAAGAAGCTAGCTAGAAGCTACAGGGACGGCCTACGCCCACCACACAGTGCTGCTTTACCCTTTGAGTGTGTCATAGTCAAGTCGTAGAAATATCCCATTGGCAGATATTCAAAAAACAGCACCAAGTAGTGCATAATTAGGAAAGTAACCTTCAACAAATTGCTTCATTACTGTATTCTAAATACAGTACAAATAATTTACACATCATGACTCATGTGCAATAGAGGATTCTGAATTGCAGCAATGACACATCAATGCAATGCATCATTACTTCTTTGAAAGTTTACACCATCAGCAATGATTTCGCATCAAATTCTAACTACAGAGATCAGCTGTTGAAGACATCTCCGTTCTGTGAAGCCGACAGCAACAAGCAACTCCTCAATGTCAAAAGTAATATTAGCTCTAGTCTGTGATACATATTTACAGTAGTTTATACAATAGTTATGTAGAAAGTCATCAACTGATGTCTGACTATGAGTTAATGTTTACCACGCAGCAGAGTGCTGTCCATGGCTCTGACAGCTTTCTCTTTAACCTCTCCACTTTCCCAGTACAATAGCCTTCTTCGACTATAAAATCCAACACATTGTTGATTAAATGTGTGTGTGTGCGTGTGCGCACTTCATAACTAGTAACTAGCGTGCACTAGGGCCTGTCGTAACTACCTTACGCCGCTGCATAACATCAGCTAAATGCCTCATTGAATGACATTTAATAACATCTGAGACTATTGAGCTGGTAGATTTGACTTTTAAATGACTGAATTAATAGTTTGAGTCAATGCTGTTATCAGCTCTGGCAAAAACAATGGGTGTAATTCAGAATGTTATGAAAACTTAAAAACAAACAACAAAAAAAGTATTAATGTCTTCTGGATGCATTCTGATGAGGCATTTGATATGATCATATTAATAAAAAATCAATCTTATGTGTAAAACTGCCCAACACTGCCCAGGTTAATATGAATGCAAATGTGAAGCATATCGTCTTGTTCATGCCATGGGGGCCAACAAGATTAGTTCTCCATACTGAACAGTCCCATACATACATATATGACAAAATATGTAAAGTACATACAGTGTACATGTCCATGTATGTCTCATACATGCTTGCTGATGTGATGTACACATCATCATATATGCACATATCATATACCTCATCAGACTACATCCAGAGGACATTAACACCTTTTTTTTTTTTTTTTAAGTTTTAGTTAATAACATTCTGAATTAAACACAGTGCTTTTTCTGGCAAAGGTGATGGAACTGCTTGCACCCAGAAAGTCTGGTTTGTTTTCAAGCAGTCCATTCATCATCATCATACATGCTCAGCTGGGTTGGTTACTGTTTGGTAGACTGAGCAAGACTTCTCATGTAACAATGCTGGTGAACAGCATATTCAAAGGCTCATCTGTGGTGCACCCCCACGTCAGCAGGGCCACCACCAAAAAAATAAATAAATAAATAAATAAATAATAATAATAATATACAGATATTGACTAAAATCAAGAATTTGTCACAAAATCACAATACTAACATTTTAACACTTGCTCAAGACATGAAGATATAAATATCATGCAATGCCCAACACAAACGACGCATAACTACCCATATTCTCAAAAATCTCTCTGTACATGTGAGGACACAAAAATGTGTTTGTAATATATGCATGCACAAAAATGACGATTCTACAAATGCAAGCACAAGTTCAAAACATCTTAACAATGTGAATCAAAAGTAGAAAACAAGTGGAATGGTCAAAACAAGAGTTCCTCCTAAAAGTCACAAAGGAAAACTGCATGATCAAAGCGGTGCCTGTGTGGGGTCAGTGTCCCGCTGTGAGCACACGCAAAGAGGCAACGTCCTGGGGGCCATGAACCCCAAAATGCCATTTTGATGTGGATAAAAGGGCCAAACAGAGAGAAAAAAAATGTCTTGGTGAGTACGAAGCCTCAATTGCATTTGTTGGGTTTATCTGGAAGAAAAAGACTTGATGGAACTCATAAATTTGTCTAATAATCTTATTGGTTGAGTTAAACCTTGGTGGGCAGACCCAAACAACCAATTTTTCTAGCTAAGCCTTAGTCCACATGTACGCAAGTATTTTCAAAAACAGGTTTTTTTGCTCTTTCGCTCTTAGAAAAAATCCCATCCCCACAAGCGCTGTTAAAACGCAAAAACACTTGAATGGAACTGATCATTTTGTCCAAGACTGGGTATGGTTTCAATTCATTCATAATCTGAATTTTCATGACAAGGTAGAACCTTCAACCTTGAGTTTCTTTACTGACTGGATAAAAGACAATGAGGGGGAAAAACCTTTGGATTTTGAGTTTGAAAGGAGATCTGAAGGCTGAGTGGATCAAATTGAAAGTGGACTGAGCTCAACCTTGTCTGTGGAAAGGAGCAGTTTAATTCCAAGATAAAAATGAAACCTGAAAAAAACACAGTTGGCATCCACTCACTATTTCTATCCATGGTGATCTGGGTACTCTCCACCCAGGCAGACTTCTCTTCCCCCAGCTCCGCCCTCACTCTGGCTGTATACTGTCCATACACAGTGATGTGGTGGTTAAGGCTGGTGAAGTCACAACTGAGGGCGGTGATGTTCAGACAGCCTGCCTTAAAGTCACTGACTGACGTACTGTGGACAAAACCAGAGTAGCGTTATTAGAAATCTGATGGTTGCATTTTCAGTTTGAGGGGAGTCCATGATGACAAGCAAATACAAAGATCAGCAGTGGAAAACCCCTTGGCATTCTGTGATGAACTCTCTGTTATATACGCTGAATAGTATATTCCATACTATCTAAACTATATATATACATATTGGACTATGCACAGAATGCTTGTGTTAGACCGCTGATCCACCTGGAACAAAGATCTACATTTTATTTTAAACATTTTGTTCCCAATGAATGGCATATGCACTTCTTAAACCAATCAGTTGTGATAAATAAAAATATTCTAATTTTTTCTTGAAATTATGGGACAGTTGTTTCAAATGCCAGAGCAAGTTTCATCAGCATCTGACCAGTGGCATGGCATTAATAACCTTGCAAAGTTTTCCCTATGCTCAAATTTTGCCATTTAGTGTCCCCATTTGGACAATCTAAATGCTTGTACACAGTGGATCTCTCCCAGTTTTATTAGTTCAAACCTACACACACACAGATTTGTAGGGCATTAAATTGCAATAAATGACTGTTGTGTGAATGGGTTTCACTAGCCCATGATATTAACCTAGCCAACACATACACTGCAGGATAAATTTTCACTTTGAGCAGGAAGAAAACCAAATCATAAGCAGAGTTATGAGGTTTTCTTCAGACAAATTCACAAATTAAAGTGTGCCACGACAAGGTAATACTGTAAAAATGACTGTGAAGTCCATGTGTGTTTGCTCATAACAAAGGGTCAGCCATAGTATACTGCTATGAGTGGGTGTGCCACCTCTCTTCCCGAAAAGAGGAAGTTTCTCATATTTCCATGTATCACAGGTTCCACGGCTCACAGTCTCTATAAAAACTACAGCTTGCAGGGGATTGGGCTGCACATGCAGTGGTGGGCACCGTCAAAGGAAATGGCATTTCATTTCAACTACCTCTGGGGACTTTTAATCATAATGACTATTACTAATGACTGGGTCTGTGTGATTCGACTCTGACTGTTCAAGTTGCTGACATGATACACTCCTGACCACATCCCTGGAAACAAGACAAGAAAAACTGCAGCGGTGTTCTGCCGCAGGGACTAACACCACCTGACACCGCTCTTACAAAGAAGGACAACTTGCCAAACAAGATTTTAATATGAATCTTCTAGAGTTTAAGAAAGAAAACTATGGAAAAGCATGATTTTTGCTGTTCACCTTTCACTGCAGCCATAATCTCTGCATCTTTTTTTAACTGGCAGATTGGAGTTTAAGTTCTAAAAACATTTTTGGGATTTTTTTTCTAGCTAAGGCCTAACCCACACCTTCATGAGCATTTTTGAAAATGGGGTTTTTCCTCTTTCGTTCTCAAAAAACCCATCCCGTCCACACAAGCACTGATGTGAAAGAGAATCCCTACATGAAAATGCAAGGTGAGGCAGCTCATTCAAAGACAACAGCGATGCCATATGGAAGCTCTCTCTCCATTCTCTAGCAACAACCTCTTTGCTCTCAAAGCTGTCTCAGCAACTGGAGGTCCGACCGGGTCTCATCCAAAACCAGCGACTGTGTCTGTGTTTGAGTGTTGGATTATGTAGCAGTGACCTCCGCAGTGCATCCCGATGCCTCTGTTCCTCAGTACAGTGGAAAAACTGTACACGTCCTGTTAGCAATATTACAACCAGCACTACTTTGCGTACCTCCACCATGTAAACAAAGGAAATAACTGCACACGCCAAAAACTC
This sequence comes from Myripristis jacobus, assembly GCA_900302555.1. Lineage (NCBI taxonomy): Eukaryota > Metazoa > Chordata > Actinopteri > Holocentriformes > Holocentridae > Myripristis > Myripristis jacobus. Next base: position 15,276 of record OMLB01024413.1, read on the forward strand.
CAGTTTTCCTGTCTATACATCACCGCTGATTCAATACCATCACGATACTTGGATACCAATTCAATATCTATTGCAACTCTTTAGTATTGCAATTCGATGATATGATTTATTGTAATGTTTGTTTCATGAAACTTTACATTTATAAACTAGAGGATATTTGAATTATCCTCTAGTTTATAAATGTAAAGTTTCATGAGCTGCAATTATTGTAAAGATTACAATGGGTCATTTTGTACAATGACTTTTGTGATTTTCATGACTTTCATGCTGATATCTTGAGGTCAGAGGTCAAGAGACAACTTTGAAAATAGCCCAGAGCCAAAATGTTGCTGAAACTTGCAGCAATATTTAGTCCCTTTGCTGACAACCCAGCATGACATACTTGATGCCAACAGATTCCTCAGGTTGTCTAGTTTTATATGATACTTTAAATTGATTCAGTTATGAGGAAAATCGACTCAATCGATAAAAATTCTTTAAAAAGAGTCAATTCTAACGTAGTTTTGGTTCCTAGAGTTATTCCATTAGGGTCGTCTCAGACTCTATAGCTTGTCAGAATCAAAGAACCAACTCTTTTGGACTCCATCAAGAACTTGTTTTCTCCAAAAACCATCATAGATTTCTGGCTCCGCCCACTGATGTTTTCCTGGACCCCTAAAAACAAATACCTTCTGCCTGTGGAGCAGCTCTGCCTCTCTGAACACCACTGTTCCGACATTTAGCAGCTTCTCAGCCAGTCATCTAATTCCTCAAAAGCACCTAGCATCAAATCTAGTTTCCAACCACTGGGAAAAAATGTTGAGAGCTGTTGCTTCCTGTACACAACGTAGCCCTACCTTCACTGACAACCTGTCCAACAAATGTTTGTATAATTCCAGCTATATGTTTACAGGAAGTGTTTACTGTACACCACAATGATCTGTGACCCTAACCCTTGCCTACAGACGCTGATGAAGGCCTGAATTACGTGATGAAGTTACTCACTTGTACTCTGTGGTGTAGAGCAGGCCACTGACAGCACCTTCAGGTGGATCCCATCTCAGAACCAGATCCATGTTGTGGGAGGTGATCCTGACATTTCTGGGTCGCTGGAGAACTCCTGATACCACTGCAGAAATAAATACAGACATGAACATACATGATACTGAGGTTATGGTAATGTCAGGGGCATGAGGGCATGAAGCAGATGCTATACAGCTGGACTTCTAATGGACTTCTAATATCAGAGATTCTCAGTTCCCTGTGAAGCAAGAGCAGAGCCATGATGAGCTCTCTTCTACAAAATGAAACATAAAGAAATCGCTGTGTGTATATTGCTACTTGATCACTCTCTTGTGATTACTCAATGGATTTCATCCTTCAGCCTTTTACCTCTATATCACTATTACTGTGTGAGGTCACCGAGCTTGGTGATCTTTGGCAATAATTTGATAATAAAATCGCATTTACAAACATCTTTTAACAGCTGAATCATGCATTGAAATATGAAATACAGTTTCATATTGCCACACTAGCCACTGTAAACATGTGACTCCAGTGTGGTGTGAATCATCTGAACGAGATGACAACAAATCCTATAATAATCGAGTCACAATAGAAACTAGTGATCAGTTTTAAAAATATTTATCATCACCGTGAATATTAGGGTTGCTGATCTATCTATCTATCTATCTATCTATCTATCTATCTATCTATCTGCCTGTATCGATAGATAGATCGATAGACAGACAGATAGATAGATATAGACAGATAGACGTATGGGGAGAAGTAGACAGATTAAAATATTAAAATAAAATAAAGAATAAAATTGATCGGAGTAAACTACAAGCTAAAACAACAACAACAAAGAACCACAGTCTCTAAACCAACAGGCCATATAACTATACTGTAATATATTATATCTCAGCTAGTAGCCTACACGTAGTCTAGTATTACTACGGGGTTTCCATGCTCTAAGTTGGTGTTTGGTTTTGTTTTTTGTTTTATGTTACACTACAGCTGCCACTGTTTCAAACTACATGTCCCTCTAAAGTTTATCATGATGTTAGGGCAGTTCCTGTTCCCGTAAAGGGGCCACTGACAGCGGCGCGGAGACGCACGCGCTGCCTACAGCTGGACTTGAATAATTCACGAAGCTCCGGTCCAGAGCCGCTCACTTTACCTGCGGAGCCCCACAGTGTGGAGAGGGTCAGCAGGGTGGCCACGGTGACAGACGGCATGTTGTCCACAGGCTCCCCGCTGAGTCCGGCTGACAGGAGCAGCTCGTGGCCCCTCTGTTGTCCTGTTTCCTCGTTGGCTCGGTCAACAGGTCGCCTCGTCACTGCGCTGTGGGCGGGGAACTCGGCGCAAAGCGAAACTGCGGCTCTTCGCGAAACGTCTGCAGGGTTCAAGGAATCAGCCTCTCACTCCCCACTGCAAAAAGTACACCGCTTCCGTCAGGTGATCTGACACCCACTCTGGAGATCGTGTTTCTTTCTATATGCGGGTTTTAAAAATCTAGAAAGTCTTTTTTTTTTTGACACAAATACTTGTCTCAATCATTTTCTTTAATTGTTCGTCATTTACTGCTCTAGTAGGGAGATTATGATTATTTTTGCCTAGTTTGAAACTATTGAAACCCATTGGAAACAATGGGATGATCTGAGTCTAATATTACACAACATGAAACTAAATGAACTGACGCTTAAATGACTTGGACATTTTTTGCAGTGTGCTCCTGCCTGGGGGTTTCCAAGCTTTTACAAGTGAAGTGCCACATAAACAGGCGTAACACCAAAGGTGGACTGTTCATGAAACTTAGTTCATTCTGTGAAACCCTGTCTGGCAAATTTGTGACTTTATAATCTCAGAATCCCCCCCCCCCTTTCCGGTCCCATATTTTTTTCTCCCCCTAGTGACAACTGTGTCACTCTGACTAACTTCAACAATTGGATGTGAAAGTGAAATTAAATCTTTCCATGTTGCCAAATTGCCATTTATTAATACAAAAATTCTGTAGGTTCATATATAGGCACTGATAACTGAGAAATTCCATGGAACCAAATAGGATAATCTGACTCTGCAGACAAAATTTGAAGGGGGAAAAATATATGACTCAACATGGAACTAAATAAACTGACTCTAAAATGACATTTTTTGCAGTGGGCTCCTGCCTGGGGGTTTCCAAGCTTTTACAAGTGAAGTACCACATAAAGAGGCATAACACCAAAGATACACTGTTGATGAAATTTAGTTCTTTCTGTGGAACCCCATCTGAGATTTTTTTTTTTGTCACTCTTAGGCTACATATTCTATTAACTTCAACAATGTGATATAAAAGTGAAATTAAACCTTTCCATATGTTGCTATATTGCCATTTATTAATGTTGTAAGTACATACATAAGGACTGACAAATAATTTTTTTTTAATTTACTAATGTATTTATAGAAAATGTATTTGTCTAAAGTCTAATTTCCATACATGATTGATAAAACACACACAACACAAAATTGAATTTCCAGCCAAGCCTATAAAAGGCTTATGAAATGAGAGATCACAGTTTATCATAGTATGATACAGTAACTCATCAATACACACAGTAACACACAGAACTGAAAATTTTCCTCATTTCACAGAGCATGGACAGCAGCACCGGAGAGCAGAAGTAACTGACCCTGTACCAAACTTTAGTTTTGCGCTCAGAGTTTATCAGGAATATTAGCCACAGGCTCTAATTCAGTGAAGTAGTACTGAAGGCCTCCCACTCATCGGATCCAGTCACTTAGTCACAATTATTTGAATCACCAACCACAAGTTAACCCACAGTCTGAAAGAATTTCTTGGTTACACTGGTGCACATAATTATGATAAACTATACAGTTTCACAGCCAACAAACATGCCTTCCCACCATCCAAAACAGTTGACTCAAATTGCTGCCTTCACCCTTAACATGTTCCATATCATCAAAACCAGTGATCCTAAATCAAATTCCTAGCATTGCCTTCCAGCTCGTGCACTTTATACACCTCTCACCCTGACATCTTCCTCCACATCAAACCAGTTGTCCTGATTCTTGTACATAGCCTCTACACGACCTCTTTGTCCACCTTAAACACATTGTTTTGCTGCTGGACCACTGCCACCTTCTGCCACGGCCAAGCTGCTCCTCAGCACAGGAACATCAGAGTGGTGCGTGTCAGCAGGGCCATCATCATGTGTCTGAGAGGCCGGGGCCTGGTTGGACTGTTCAGGCTGTGCACGTCCATCACCCTGGCCTTGGAAGGGGATGTATGACTAAAATCGAGAGAGGGAGTGAGAGAGAGAGAGAAAGAGAGAGAAATAACAAGGGAGAACAGAAAAAACTTGTGAGCATTCAAGGGCTCTTTTGCTCTAAGCTCTGTTCATTTCTGACTGGGCCTCTGTTGGGCTGTTGCAGCACTTTCTCTTTCTCCACCATCTGCTGTTGTGCTCCTCTACACTGAGGAGCAGAAGGCTAAATACTTATATGTAGACTATTGTTTACTGGATGTGGACATTAAATATTTTTATAATACTTATTTTTCATGACAGTGTAGTTTTGACAGTATAAACGTTTACTTGAACTATGTAACTGTAGCTGATCATGGTGCAGTCAGTGCAGAGTAATGTCCTCAGTCACATGACCTGCTCCACTTCCAGGTTACACCAAACATGTATAGTAACAACTATAGATGTTTCAACTATGGTCTGGGGTGTATATTCAGCAGCACAGACACTACTGAATGATCGTAAAAATTTTAACGGAATATTATAGGAATACTACAGGCAATTGTGTGCCTCCATGATCCTTTTCCAGGAGTACATGTCGCTACGGGTCACTTTGATCATGAAGATGACTGTACTCTATATAGACTATATAGGCTACAATACAGTACAGAATTGACTACTTACAGTATAAAGAGAATACTACAGATTCAATGTGGAACTGACACAAGGGTGAGACTGAGAGAAAAAGGCTCAAATCTGTCTGCACCATGGACAGCACCACAGATTTATCAATACACAGCACAGTAGGACTGCTGAGCCATGGTCAGGGCCATAGATTCTAACTTGCCCAAACCTCAGTCAGATAAAGGATCAGTGAGTCAGGCAGACTAGGCTAACATATTCAACTAAACAACCCCCCCTAACCTGTGATGCAATGAGTTATCTGGGCCAAGTGTTTAGCTTGCCTTTAGCTAAATAACTGCCTCGACTTTATTAACTCAAATAACCCAGTTGTTGAATGCAGACTGTTAAAGAAGCACTTATGTGACAACAGAATCATTTTCGCTGTCATGGAACTGTAGAGACACAGCTACGTCAGAGGTTATTATTTGCCTTACAAGGTCTGCTGTGGGTCATGCATCAAACGAGTCAGATTTAACATTAAAAGGATTGAAAAACTCCTACCACACTGGAAATGTACTTTCAAGTTGTTTACACACAGCTTTGATACTCTACAAATGAGTATCCCTGTTGCCACGAATAATCGCATTAACAGAACATTCCTGCTCACAGGTAGAACAGTCCGCCTGCATAAAAACATATCTGACTTGACTTAAACCTGGTAGCACTGATGCCTCATCCATTCTGTCCTGCTTAAGTGAAGTCAAAACCTGGATGTACAATAACTTCCTCCAACTAAATGACTCTAAATCGGAAATGATCATTATCACACCCTCTGACCCCAGCACTAGCAGTGTCGTTGATATATATATGGGAGTGTTTTTGGATAGTTTGTGCACAGAGGCTCGCAACCTTGGTTTCTTATTTGACTCCAATCTATCCTGTGATGCTCAAGTAATCAAGGTTGTTCAAACTTGCTTCGCTACACTGAGACAGCTGACGAAAATCCGTCCTTTCCTCTCCCCTGCACTTTTTGAAATTATCATTCACGCACTGATCTCTTCCAGACTCGACTATTGTAATGCGCTCTACTCTGGTATCAACGTAACATTCACAGATTACAATTGATCCAGAATGCCGCCGCCAGACTCCTAACTCACACCAGAAGAAGTGACCACATTATACCAGTTCTAGCTGCCCTCCACTGGCTACCTGTTAGTTTTAGAACTGATTTTAAGGTGTTGTTACTTGTTTTTAAAGCCTTAAACGGCCGAGCTCCTCCCTATATCCAAGAAATGTTAACCCCCTATGAGCCTGGCTGTAGATCCTCTGGCCGGGCGCTTTTGGAGGTCCCAAACGCTCGTTTGGTCTCGAGAGGTGACCGTGCCTTTGCTGTTCGGGGCCCCAGACTCTGGACTGGGCCTCCGAACGGCCAACGGCAAACTCTCTGTCATCTTTTAAATCCCTTCTTAAAACTCACTTTTACCGCATGGCCTTTTCTTAGTTGCTAGTTCTGTCTTTTATGCTCTTTTACTGTATTATATGGGGACCCCTTCTGTTTTTATAGTAATTTTGTTTTTGTTTTATCCTCACATTTATTCTTATTCTTATTCTTATTATTATTATTGACTGAAATTAAAATGAACCCTAAATGCTATGTGAGTCTAGGTTTGTGCAGAAAAAAGTGAAACACCAAAATAGTGAGTTTAATATGCAAACCAGGCACCTTAACTAGGTTTCCCATAGTAGAAATATAAGGTTATGCTGTTTTTTAGTGGACTTATCACTTTATATGCATTGACCTGAATCCAAATAACTTGAGTAACCATCCAACAGTGGAAATGGAAAAATTAAATTCATTCGGATCTTAATCACACACTTTAGCACACATGCGCTATCTGGATAGACACAGCAAAGGTAGAGGTGATGATAAACAATAGCCAAGTGATTATTCCAGTTGCAGCACAGTGAGTCAGATTATTACCAGAGCTCCAGGTGGGCGCTGCGCTGATAACTTGGAGGTCAGGTGACCACCGTAGACAACCATTGCAGTGAGCAGGACCAGCAGCACACAGAACACACACAGCAGGCTGAGGGTAACATGCACTGTGGGACAGAGGAGGACAATACACCCATCAGCAAATGAGTATTATTGATAAGATTACGTCTGTGATTTTTTTTTACAACTTGATATAATTTATACAGTATGCTGTATAAATATAATGTATAAATGCAGTAATTTTTTTTATGGTTTGCTAATGTTGATGAATTTTCCACTCAGTAAACAGGGTGAAAATCATCTAATGCAATGAACATGTGAAACAAGAGGTAAATAAAATAAATATATAATATAATGTGGTTCAATCCTATAAAGTGACCTGTCTGCAAATTTCCCTGATGCCCTCTGACTTCCCCAGAGAATTTATCGAATTCCCTGGCTGGCAAACACCTCTCTTGATTTCATAGTATTCCAGTAATTCCAGGACCAGCAGGAATTATGGCAAAACAAGACAAAGATGCTACTGGAAATTAAGAGTTGTGGTCGATCTAACCCTGGTTTGTACTGCTAATTTGCAAATTCCAGCACAATCAAATAACAGACGGGAAAGACAAGGGATCCCACAAGTTAACCCGAACTAGAGCAGGGGGTCAAATTTCACTGATAAACAGCAAATTCAAGAATATTTAGATTGCAGACTTGAAAATGTGCCAGGAACAGTGATGCAAATTAAATTCTGTTCCCCTTTTAGTCAGAAGCTGCATACAATAAAAACAAATAGAACTTTAAATGATGAAAGTTTTGTTTACAACACACACATGTACATAGATTTATGTGCATCTGAGCAATAATCGGTAGCAGTGGTTGTTTTGGTACTAGACAAGCACACACATTCTCCTCGATATCCTAGTCCGCTAGAGATAAAGTGCAATTGCCTTGTGGGTTTGCTGTTTTCCATATCGCTCTGAGCCTAGTGTCATATCATCTAAACACACACAGCCAGGTCAAATACACTCTGAACGCTGCTGGTAAGTATCAGTCCTCTCGTGGTAGACCTGTGGAAAATCAGTGCTGCTTAATAGTGGGAGATAGCTACCATAGAAGCAGGATGGTTGATTTATTAAAAAGCTATCATCAAATATCAACTCCCACCTTCACAAAGTGCTGTATTCATGTATATATGGGGTATAGGTGGATATTTGTGTGCACTGTTGCATTGGATACCTGAATTGACTTTTTTTGTCTCATTTTGATTCTGACAGCCAGCAGTGGCATTATTGCCTATGCAAGCAGCCACCAACATGCTGAACAGCTGTGTACCTGAGCTGCTGGCTGGAGGGCCGGTGAAGGCACAGTGGGGTTCAGTGGGGATAGAATTGCTGTTGATGGTCGCTGTCACGGTGACCGTCACACAATACTCCACCCCTGGCTGCAGGTAGCGAATCAAAACCTCCTCTTCATATGCAAGGTTGAGGCTGAACTGCAACACAACAGACAAACTATGAAAAGAGTTAAACTAAAGAGTGTGATAACACATTTAAAGTGGCAATATGAGACTCCTGTTTTTTGGTGAACTTTGGTTCTGCCACTGGTGCTAATTACTCATCTCTGTGGTGATTTTATACTGCGCTTCCCAGAGATCGCCTGTCAAACTGTGTATGTAACATCTTTCTCATAAGATTTTCTGTTGATGAAGTTTAAATTTCTGTAGGCGATGGTCTTTTCTTTGTCTGTGCAGCCATGGTGGCTATCACTGCTAATGCTAACCTCCTACTTCTTCTGTTTATTTCCAATAAATAACTGTTGCTGCCACTTCTGGAAACATTCAACATGCTCCCTATATGCCAGGACAACTGAGTCAAGTCAAGAATTATTACTTTATCAGAAAGTAGATGAGCAGTTTTGCCAGCAGTTACGACCCATATTATTTGTTGATTTAGTCCTCACCGTGTGCACTATTTTTATCCATTTACAGTATGATCAAGCATCCATGCTGGAGTAAATATTGCCCCTCTTCGTTGACTATATTACCCGAGTCCCCTGGATGTTACATTCACCATTGCAGGATTTCACAGCAGTAAAAACTGTGCTGGTTGGCTGTGAAACTAGGAGCTACATGGACAATATTCATACTGGTGATGCTAACACAATAGCATTTTATGAATCTCCTCTCCTTGTACAAAATACTGTAACTGGAAGAGATGTAGGTTGAGAAGATAAAACTCGCAGATAGGATGCTATACCCCCTCTCTGTGTTGGCGTACAGTACCGCTCATCAGGCTGAGCGTTTCCTTGAACACAAGCAGACAAGAGCCTGCGAGAGGAAGATGTGGGCAAAAACCACATGCACGGTTTAAGTGAAAAACAAGCCACATGAGGAAATATGTATCCTTCGTCACGACAGATGCACATATTTGTTCTCCTGATATCCTGATCAGCATTTGAAGTGTCTCTCGGAGAGATTTAGAACAGCCTTGAGGGTTTTCTGTTTTGATTTCTTGGTATTCCATACTGCACTGAGCCAAGTTTCATATCATCTGAGCACATGCAACCTAGTTTAGTGCTCTCTAGACGCAGCTGGTAAATGTCACTCTAACGGTAGTCCTAGTGAAAGTCAGTGTTGTCTCAGGTTGAGCACAGTGACCTTAACACACCACCTCACTTTCAAAAGCCCCTGAATGTGAATTTCATGTGAATTTCACATCTTAACATACAAATGGAATCAGCTGGAATTCAAGCAACACATCACTTGAATGCAAAAAACTATAAGCACATTAGATACATAGATACTTCATAGATGCACCTGGCAAATGCTCTTATAATGGTTACTGTGTGTTTACAGTGTGATGCATTATTATTACTGCAGAAACTCTGCCTCTTGTTGCATGTTTATGTAACTGCTGCTGCACTTTGGACCCACCAAACCCAAGAGGGGTTTTTTCCTTGTCTTTTTTCTCCTTTTTTGCAGCTTTAGTTTGCTTTTCAGATGTCAGAGACCCTAAGAGTTTGGTAGCGAGTCAGTTGAGGTGCTAGGGATTTGTGTTACAATACACTAGTTTTGTCCTCCTGTGTAACATTCAAGAATGAAGTGAGAATGAAGACAGGGCTGAACGGCAGAGTTAATGCATGATCGGTGACTGTAAAATGAACAGTAAAAACATTTCCTGGAACAAAATCACTTCCTGGAACAACAATGAACAGAGTTGCATATATA
>OMLB01024427.1:2780-20280 GCA_900302555.1 Myripristis jacobus
CTCTCTCTCTCTCTCTCTCTCTCTCTCTCTCTCTCTCTCTCTCTCTCTCTCTCTCTCTTTTTTCAAACTTTGCAGTTGTATGTTGGACAGAATGAGAGGAATAAAATTATTGTTAAAAATGTGGATGGATGCAAGATGATTGGACTCAACTGTTTCACATGTGACACTGTGCAGGTCTGCAGTCAAATCAGGGAGAAGGCAGTAGAGAAGTATCTCTGCCCGCTCATGTGCTCTAACTAATTCTTGTATTAGGTTTGGCCTGCTGGTGTAATTTGCCCATATGGTCATGGCATGAGGGCTGCATACTTCCGTGTCTCTTTATGTTGGAAAATCTGTCACTCGATCAGTATTCTGGTCAGCTTACATTATGCTTGAACCTTGACTTCTGGCAACACGTCTTGGCGTCTGGACAGGGAGATAATGATCTCTGCTCCAGATTAGATAAGGTGAAAGTTCAGAGATCCCCCGTGGCACATTTGGTCGTCACAACAGCAAAACCTAGGAATAAACACCTTTTCAGGGGATGATTACAGCACTAGAGCGTAATGGAGTGTATGTATAAACCTGCTGGTCATGATTACAGCATGTTAATTGTTGGAAATAATTAAAAAAAAAAAAAAGAAGAAGAAAGAAAGAGAAAACATAAAATGTGATTTTGTGCACTTTGGGAGACATTGAAGCATACAATTATGTATACAGAATGCAACAATGAGAAGGTAAAACATGAATTTACAGTAAATGTAAAACATAAATGGATTATGCATATGCTCATTGATTAAATTGTACAGTTCAGAAGCATACAAATAAATGTATGTGACAATTAGAAGGATAAGGGGATATGGGTAATGATGTGAATTTGCAGTAAATGTACATGAGGTATAAAAAAAAGGCATTAAATTTAAATGAACTAAACCACAGGGGTGTACATATGTACAAGTGTCTAGGAATGTAGATATCAGTTTAAAAAAAACATTCACACACAGATGCACATTTACACATTTGGAAGTGTACTGAACAACAAGGTGCAGTGCGCATGTGCATTATGGGTTCTCGGTGCCATTATGGAGGTATTACACAGAGAAAACGTGCTGACTGTAGAGATATCTTCAGATCAGAAAACCGTGTGTGACAATGTCTCGTAGCAGAAGGAGTGACTTGACTGAGAGGGCGGGCTGTGATCTGCGCTGGCTACTTTTATGACTTAACCGTCACACTTAAAACTCTTAACTACAAAGGACAAAGGAAACAATGTTTATTTTTGGTTGCCGCTGAAGTTGAGATTTCCGAAGGTGCCACTTGTGAGAAGTTGCTATTTCATTATTAATTATTACCTCTCTCCTTTATCCGGAGTATTTGCGCAATCTCGCACACAGGCGAGCATGCCCTGAGTCAACACTCGGTGCAGGTGTCCACACCTCTTTACTCAAGTCCTCTCCAGTTGGGCAATTACTCAATGCTTGGCACCACATTACACACCAGCAGCTCTTCCTCAAGGCTCCATTGCATATTTGTTGTAGGCAAGGCATGTCTGTCAGATCAGGAACTAGTAGCGTCTTGAATGCTCAACTAAAAATTCTTTTCCCCTTAGTTTTCTTTTATTTTTTTCTCATTAACATTCACGTTAAGGGAAACATTCATTCATACACGAGAGACAGGTTTTACATCATCATCACCCATCTTGTCCAGAGACTTGAATTTCCTGTGGCAGAGTGCCTTAACCAAATGTCAGAAGACTCGACTGAGTTTATGGGGCAGCTGTGACTCAGGGATGTGACTTGTATTTTATTTGAACAGAAGAGCCATTGTTTGTGTCAGAAGCTTGTATTTAATTCCTGGCTTCGGCCTCATCCGCATGTCCCTCTGTATGGTTGAGCTACGTGGCGTGAAACATCTCATGTAATGTGTCATTCCTAAGCAACGTCTCTTATGTAATGTTGTGTACGTGCCAGCCGTGCCCTGCTCATAAACCTCTGCTATTCACCTTCTGCCACACCTTATTCTGCACCAGCGATCAAATTGAACTTTGGCTTCGATTCGTTTGGTTTCTGTTCTCATGCATCGTGAGAGCCGTTCCTTACACACAGTGAATAGATCTATAAGGCTTTATTGGTTGAACCATCAGTGCTCTTTTCATTTGACCTACGCTGCCTGTCATGGTAGTGCCAGTAGATTAAATTGGCGGACTATACTCCTCAGCTTTGCCCTCCCCACCGTTGTTGCTAAGAACTAGTCACAGCCACACCTTGCGTTTCAATTCTCCTTATCAGTTGTCCTTGTAAGGCGCATTACTGCTGCGTGTGATAGTCACATGCGGCTCTCTCAGGCCCCTCTTCAGTTTCCTGGTGTCAGTGTTTTCTGTTGTTACTCATCATTTCTGGCCACTTGAACATAATAGCAGCTCTTTCTCCTCTAACAATCCTGTGTCTGTCCTGCTCTGCCAGTCATGATGGGATTATTTTTATGAAAATTGCATACACAGATAGTTTGTATCGCCTGTTGTATAATAACTGACTTACACTGTTTACAACAAAAAAAACTCAATTTTAAACTCTCATTAAGAAAAGACCAACCTGTTACTTTTGCCTTATTTAAAGCTCATAAAATGTCAGTAATGACAGCTGTTGTCGTGAACTATAAATACCATGTGTTTTGACAGCATGTTAACGGCTTCCTCTCTGTGCAGGCCTCCGGGGTAAAAGTGACAGATGAAGTGGTTGCAGTCTTCAATGACATGAAGGTGCGCAAGGCTCAGGTAAATGAGGATGAGAAGAAGAAGAGGAAGAAGGCCGTTATGTTCTGTATCAGCAAGGACAACGAGAACATTGTTCTGGAGGATGGCAAAGAGATCCTGCTGGGAGACTTGGGCACCACCGTCCAGGACCCGTACCTGCACTTTGTAAAGATGCTGCCCGCAGACGACTGCCGCTATGCGCTCTATGACGCCACCTATGAGACCAAGGAAACCAAGAAGGAGGACCTGGTCTTCATCTTCTGGTGAGGACAGGGCTCTTATTTTTTATTTATGTATTTTTTAATTTTACATAGGGATCATCAGACTTCAAGTGTTTTATAGTCTGAATGTGAAGACATCTGGTTTAATATTCTTTCCCCATTTGTAGGGCCCCAGATAGTGCTCCATTGAAGAGCAAGATGATCTACGCCAGCTCAAAAGATGCTATCAAGAAGAAATTCACAGGTGAGTGGCAGTTTTTTATTTTCTGGGCTTTGCTAAAGGAGTGATAGAGTAACTTGTTAAGTCACTTCAGGACATTGAGAGTTGGATCCAGTTTGGCACTTAAAAGGTGTTAAATGAGGGTTTGTGTGTGCTCAACAAAATAGTCAAGCATTAACGAAAAAAAGAAGAAGAAATCAGAATGGGAAATGGGCATATTTCAGATTTCACAACTTTTAAGCTTAAAAATGTGTAGAATTTTGATCACACTAGAGAGGAAGTCTCAGATCCATGGGCAGCGTCTTAGTATTTACTTATTTTGCCGCACTTGTAGTTTCTTCTTGTATCCACTCAAAAGGAGCAGACAGAAATATCTCACCATTAAGCCTGTGAATTTTCCACTGTGATTGTGACTGATTTGATTTTGATTTAGACTATTTTCATCTCCTCACCCCACAATAATCTTTAGGTTACCACAGGGAACCTAAAGATTACTTATTACTGTTAAGTGCTCAAATATTCATTGTTTTCATGTTTAATTCCAGGTATCAAGCATGAGTGGCAGGTGAACGGTTTGGAGGACATCAAAGATCGGCGCACCCTCGCTGAGAAGCTGGGCGGCTCATCGGTAATCACCCTGGAAGGATGCCCTCTATAAATCTTGCGCCCGGCTTCAATTGAGGCCTTCCAGACACATCTGTTGGGTTTAGCTGTTCATTCCAGTTTGGTTTGGAGGAAGGGCAAAAGCAGAACCAGGATCATTTGCGGGACTCTTGGGGAGGGATATTGTGGGTGGTGGGGCGGGGGGTAAAGTGACAGTTTTAAAAAAAGAAAACAAAAAAAAAGTTCCACAGCTGCAGACTGTCATTCCAATTCACGCAACATAATGAATATGAACAAAACACACAAGGAAAAAAAAAATTAAGATACAACTGAGGAAGGATGATGAGTTTAAAAATTAAATACACATAATGTAAATGTTTAAGGACAGGGTTTTGTTCTCTCCGGGTTCCATTTGAATGATTGCAGAGAAAGGGACAGGCAACAACTGTTATGATTCCAACTATTGAATCCTGATTAAAAAATACATAAATAATTGTTCCAACTACCTTTTTTGCCAAACTTCTAGTTAAGTTTTGTAAGTGTGTGTAGTTGAGACTAGGTGTAGTATAAACAAATTTACTCTTGATTGCACAAGATGTATCAAAACCTTCTCTGGGGGAACACGGTTAAATATATATTTTGTTTTTTTTGTTTTTTTTTCTTCTTTTCTTTTTGGGATTTTTTTTCGAAACATGCAAATTCCAAAACTTGAGTGATTCCATTTTTATTTGCAGTTTTCAGTCAAAACAATGGCATTTGATGTAGTTAAACAAACACATTCCTTGTACTTGTTAAAACCAGGATCTGGTCAGTTAAAACTTTGGATGGTCCTCTAAAGGTCAGATGGGGAGCGATGTATTTGAAGGGCCTGTGTTCAGAGCATAGACTGAATATTGAATGGTGGATGTTTTGTATCGTCTCCTTATCTCTAATAAAAGGCACTAAACTACTGACTTGTCCTACTCTCTTTCCGCTTCTTTAACTTCTATATTGCACATAACCGCAGGAAACGAGTAGTTGTTATGCCATTTCCTTTATAAACTTAAGTCTCATTATGTGCTAATTTACTGTCACTGAATCATCTGTCATAATGAATGACAAGCTTTGGGAGTGGTTGTTCAAAAGTAGCATCAAGTATGTGCCCTCTAATTTTAAAATGATGCTCAGGATGGGTGTGAGTCAGTTCCACTTTGTAATATTAATGCACATTCCTGCACATGTTATTAGAGTAATAAATCTGTGCTCATGACATGCCAGATCTGCTTTGAGATCTGCAGTCCAATCAAACCAAGCTGCACGCCAGTTTGCAATCACCCATTTATCTGCATTAAAGCTGCAGCGCCCTTAATGACCACAGGAGGGCGCCCCGGATTCACGCCTGAAACCTTTTCATGCAAACTGCACCAAAGAACCGCAACGCCAGCAGTGTTATAAATCTCTGTTTATTAAAATATATCAAGCATTTTTCAAAAATAGAACTATTAACATTTTGTGCGTCCCTCAAACCCACACTGGGGGAAAAGCATATTGACTCCACGCTGATGTCGAGTGAAGCAACCTTAGATCGGAAAGGCCCAGTGGTGTCCATAACCTGTTGTCATTAATTCAAGCTGGCAGTCTCATTCGCTGAAGTGGTGAGGCCTCACAAAACATATGCAGACATCCATGCGTGCAGGTGTGTGTCAGTATGCAGATTTTCCTGAAGCTGGCAGAACGCTTTTCAGAGGGCAGTCAAGAATAATAAACCATTTCCTCTGCTCTGGCCCTTTACATACATTATCATGATCCAACAAGTAAAGAAAGTCAGAGAAGCATAAGAGTGATGTAAGTACACGTCCTCCATCCCCTGCAATATTCCACAGTGGGAAAACCACCTAGTGCTGCTGAGACACGACACGCGCAAAGACAGGATTTGTGTTACTCTTTCCCCCCTCATAAAAAGTGGCTTATTTTAACATAGTGGAAACACTGACTGTTATTAACCTGACGGTGAGGAAAAGCGCATTAAAAGATGCCGTGACGATGATATCACAAGCAGACTTGTTTAATAGAGCCGGAGGTTGCAAGGAGCAAATTAAACACAGCAGAGAAAGATTTCAGTGAGGGAACCGGATCTGAAATGACATTCCTGTGTTTAGTAGATCTGTTCTGTATGCCCATTAAGGGCATTAATCATGGATTAAATCCTGTTTCACTTGTCTTTTATTAGAAGTAATAAGACAATTTGTGCCACGTTTCCTCAGAGTCACTTTGTGTTTTCTTTTACCTTCCACTTAACACCTCATTATAACCCCAACTTATCGACTCGGCTCCATCTTAGTCCTGATTACAGTCTAGCTGGTTGCCATGCACCCAGTAACAAATCTGAGCAAACTTAAGTGGAGTGAAGCGGACAGCCACATTGTAATCCCGGTTCTCCCCGTCAATCTCGAGCCACTGGTGTCCAGAGAAAATGCCAATGACCTTCCTCTCCCAGCGCTCTAGTGTATTGTCCCATACCCGTCCGTACACCCCGGAGCCACTGGCCCCAGGCCGGGCGTCACAGTGCTGATAGATCAGGTCATTAGACTCGTCCTCCACTGGACAGAACCGGTACACCAGCTCCCCGGGTCGGTCGCTGTCAAATCCGGAGAAGTGGATCCGCTTCCCTGCCAGCTCCTCGGAGGAGGGGGCTACAGAGAGGCGCATGAAGGGGCGGCGGTGTGGCCAGCGCAGCTCCAGTAGGGCGTAATCAAAGTCCATGCTGACTTCCTGGGGTCCCTGGATCCAGCCCTTTGGTACCCGGGTACGTTTCACCCTGACCCAGCGCACCAGAGGCTTCTTGGCAGAGGTGTGATCGGTTTTGGTGCCGTTGATGGAGGAGGGAGGGGTCAGGAAGCCCACCCTGAGTTTACGCGCCCCCTTGACATAATCCTTTCCGTCGTGCACACAGTGGGCAGCTGTTAGGACATGCTGCTGTGACACGAGGACCCCAGTGCAGCCTGTGGAGATCCGCACCGCTGTGGAGAAAGGGTAGTCCAACAGGAAGTGGTCGCCCCGGATGTTGAAGCGCCCATCAGCCCCGTAGATCTGCCGTCTCATACGCTTATGTCTGAGCTTAATTCTGGGTCCTCTCTTTGATGAAGGCTGAACAAAGGGAATTGCGGTGCCTTCCAGCTCATCGTCACCATCCACATCCACTGTAGTGAGCGTGCGGGAGCCGTCAGAGTACAGGGTCTCAAATGCCAGCTTCTCAGTCAGCTGTTCCCTGCCAGCCTCCTGCTCGCCTCTGTGGAGGCAGCTGGAGTTGCAGTGGGTGGTGAAATCCAGCTGAGTCTGAGCACTGAAGTGAGAGCGGGTGAGAGGCAGGGGTGTATGGGGCACCAGTGAGGGTATGTGGACGGGCTGGTGGTGAGGCAGGTGCAGAAATGACAGAGAGAGGGGCAAGAGGAGCTGGAGGAGCAGGAGCGAGGTGAAGAGGTGAGCCAGGAGGGAGTTCTGATGTGGCGTCATGGTGGTGGCAGATAACACTGCAACGATAGGGACAGTAATCAAACACACAAGAAAAAAATCCCTTGAGAAATTCATGGATTCCAACATGTTTTGCATTTGGAAAATCTGTGGTGCACAAAACATCGGAGAAACTGTGGAGAACATTGCCAAGTAGTTCCAAAGGTTGTCTCACAAACTATAATCCCCCATAAAACGAAACACTTTCACATTGATGGGTTGACTGTAATTTACAATGTCTGTGCAAGTGAGATCAGCTTGCAAAATCTAATGTTGCAATGAATTTGCTGAATTTCGTCTCTTTCCACAGGGGTAACAATGCACCTCTTGTTCATACGATATAGATTATTCAGGAAATAGGATTTCAGCCTGGTGACAAACAACAAGCACAGGCCACAAAAAGCCACAGACACATTCCGCAGGAAAAGAGGTTCAATTTAACAGGAAGCAAAGTAATAAGTCGAGAAAGCAGAATGACACTGGTCAGTTACCAGCATGAGCGGTGGTGAGATTGCAAAATAAATGCACTGTGTCATATATTTTGTAACATTTAATATATGTGTAATTTCCCAGAACTGTCTGTTTCATTTCCATATTAGTTACACATTGCAGATTTTGCATAATGGCTGGCTGTCAGTAAATACAGGCGGTTGGGAAGTACAATGAAAGTGGTCCGATCAAATTTCTGAGAATGCTCCGAGCTAAGGAGTTTCTTTTTTTTCTTCCATCAAACATTAACTACTTCATAGTGTACATGGGTTTTAGGGCAGATTAGCAGGGACAAGGAGATACTTGACTCCTCTAAGACTGTGGACCCTGAGGCACTCATGGCATGAAGAGAGCAGGTGTCTAAAAGTGAAAAGAAACAAGTTGAGGCATGGTGGCCAAAGGGAGCATTATACATACAAAGACAGGGTGGGGTCTGGGACAACTACACTGTCCCGTATAAAACCATAAAGGAGAAAGAACTACGCAAAGCAGCTCCTGTGTGCAGAGAGAGTTAGAATTTCCCCTCTACCTACTAAAAGCAAATTTCCAGTTAGATAGAGCAGAAACTGTAGTTAGCCAAGCAGTGAGTTAAACCAATTTCAGCTGATTGGGTAAAGTAGTGAAAATTTGCCCTAAGCAGATAGTAACCCAGACACTAACCTCAACATATAGGCCTATAAACGTCTGAATTTTATGACCCAAACGAGCATACATACTGTATTCTAAAAGATTTCAGGATATAAAGCTACCACAGTGTATACATACTGTAGTGCAGACTGCAGTGTGTGCTTAAGTGCAGAATACATCTTTTTGACTCTAAATCAGCAGGCTCTCAGCCAAAATCCACAACTCTCCCTAAAGTTATACAGGCTCCTCCTGATGAATTCCATAGGAAAATGAACCTCTTCACTTTTGCTCTAACTGGACTCTGATTTCATCCATTTGCCCCACAATTTGATAAAGCATCTTAAAAGAGAACGGTGCAAGCAGGTCATTTCATATAATCTCTGTATATAAAGAGGAAATTACAAAATAACTGTAAATGACCATATCATGTTTACTAGCTTAAGTTTATTTGTCTTAATAGCTGTGAAATTGGAAGGGCTGGATGTCACAGATGTACTCCAAAAACTTGCAGGGCTCTCTGCACTTTTTCACTTTTGATGAGTGCAAACAAACAGGGGCACGCACACACACTTCTGCAACACTGCTGCCTCTTATTGCGCTGCCAGTCTGTGGTCCAGAAACCCTCCCTGTCCAGTATCCAGAAGTGGTCTAATCTAATTTGATGTATGCAGCAGAGGAGTCAGCTAAAGTTCAGTTCCCTTAAAAAAAATCTGTCACCCACTTCAGATGCACAAGTTCCCTTTCAAGTTGAAGACGGGTGAAGGGCCAAAAAAAACAAGACAGACCAAGACACAATACGGCCAGTATATTTTGAGAAAGGGCCCTTTGTCAATTAAACCATCTTTCCACCTGGGACCTGCCAGCCATGGCTAATTTCATCTTGGACCATTAGCCTACATGAAATCTGAGCAAATCTAACTCCTTGATGAACCTGACCCCCCCTCCAAACCACCCTCCCCTATCTGATAATATCACTTTGCCAATCATTTTATTGAACCAGCGGAGTGTGAAGGCATCACCGGTCACTGCCCCTCTCAGTGCTACTGCTGGGCCATAAACACACCATGTTGACCTTTCCCTGTCTCTGGTGGGATGCCTAAAATGTCCAAATGCCATCTGGAAGCAACCGAAATAAGACAGTGAAGAAAGTTATGGGCTATGCGTGCAAATTATTCTAATTTCTGACAATTCACAAGAAAAATAAACATTTTAATTAATTTATTTTGTGAAAATGACACCGGTTCTACAAACCACAGGAAATTAATAAACAGAGTATTTCATGCATTACCTCCGGAACTGAGATTGATGCTCCGTGTTTACACCCCAGACACGTTTCCCTCCCCATTAAATGTGCTTGATATTATCATTTCCCAGGCTTTTCCCTCATCTCCGGAGCATGACAGGCAGGTAGTTTCTCCCTCGTCTCTGTCCTCATCCAGCGGAAGGTTTCCTCACTTTTACGGCGTGTGCAAATAAAGCGCCAGATGCTGAGTCGCGTTGAATGCGCCTGTCCGGTCGTGACTCCCCTCCGAAACCTGTTCAGCTCCGACGCAGCCACAAATAAATGTCTCTGTCTGAAAAGAAGTTTTTTTTCTCTCTCCCTGCGTCCTCCCTCCCGGTCCTAGCGCCCCGCCTTTGCTTGCCTGCTGAAAATGGGACAGTTTTGTTGGTCACCGCTGCGACCAGTTTGAAATGGGACAGGGGGGGGGGCACCTACACTTTGAGAGCTTTTATTGTGAAACTTGGTGCAGCTAACTCATTTTAGACAGTAACTCACCATGTACAACACTAGTTATGAGTTTCATAGCTTACACTCAAGAGTTCATGATTTGTGACTTAAAATTTTGAGTTGAAAGAAGATATTTTACACGGTGCATTCATGTGGTGACACTTCAGTGACATTAAAATCCTCTTGAAATAGGCTGGCTGTGAATTCAAGCCATACACAATTATCAATCTGACTGGACATTTGCTAAATGAACTCATTTTCATATATTTGCTCAGTGACTTTTACTACATTAGAGCAGCTAATGAGCTGTAACATAATTATTCAACATTGTTTCGGTCAACTTGCAATCAGAAATTGTTTTCCAGATGGAAAGCCATAGTATTCTTTTCTGTGGCCTTGCAGCAAAATATTGATGTGTGTTTTGTAAGCATATGATTTTGTCTGTCCAGCTTGATCCATTGCAACTGTTAAGTTTGGGTGTGTTGTGAGAAATACAGTAAATTGTCTAATAAAGTTGTACTGAATGTTTTGTTTTTGTTTTTTTTCCCCCCACAGGAATCAGTTGCACAACTTAACTATTTACAAATGTTTTATCACATTAGGCGTTGGGCACTTTCATCTGTTGCCTATTGTTACATCCAACAAGAAAAAAGTCTTGTTTCTGGCACAAGTGTTTTCCAACATTGTTACCTGTGCCAGCAGCCACTCTAAAGATAAGTGATATGAAGGCGGGCAAATTAACTGTAATGTGCTCAGATATTGTAGCCGCCAGGAAGAGGATTCCTCCGTTGTTGGGGCTTGTTGCCTCTGCTGGCTCTGCAGGCTCACGTTGCTCCCTGGCTCCCTGACCTTGATCTCCATGGGGTCTTTCATCTCTCATTCAGGGTCTTGCCAAACCTGTGGAATTTGTGAGGCTTTGCACCGCCTCTCTAATAAGGTACAGTTTCAGGGGTGCCGAAACAGAGCTCCCAGTCACAGCAATGGTGCTTTCTGGAATGCTGTGGAATCTCCCGGCAAGGACACAAGCAGGCTGATCGGCACAATGTTCCCGCTGTTGTCCCCACTGCAAATGTCTCACACTCACACATCAACTGCGAGATGCACCCAGCAAACCTGCTCCTCATCCCCCAGACGCTCTGCAGTGACTGTAATAAAATCTGCAGCTGATTCCCTCCTGGCGCCACGTATGGCATATTGTTGACAGAAGCCACTGATGAGGTTTGGTATGTGGAGTGAAATCACAGAGGAGAGGAGGGGAGCCGGGGCAGTAGGCAAAAGTTCAGAGAGGTGTAAATATGTAACTCGGTGAGCATGCTGAGTGTGATGATGGTATCACTCCTGGTCTTTGAGGAAAAAAAATGAGCTCTGTGTCACAGCAAGAGAACACAAAAGATTTCCTCTGTGACTGTGTGTGTGTGTGTGTGTGTGTGTTTGTGTGTGTGTGTGTGTGTGAGAGTGAGTGTTTGGCATCAAGCAACTTGGCTGAGATCTGTGGATTCCTCTCTTTCCGTCGTTTTCTTTCCCCTCTTCCTTGTGAGTTTTTTTGCTCATATTCTTTGACTTGCCAGACACAGTGCATGAAATCATATACTCTAGAACATACGAATATGACTGATGATGCCTGTATTTGACATATTCTAAGCATTATGGAAACTTTCATAATGCATTGCATATTGTCTGCGTGTCAATCTGTGTAAGCTGGTGTCTCCAGTGAGATGCTGTGTTAAGGTAAAAAAAATATATATATATACATATAAAATCTGTTGGGTTGAGTGTCCAGCCTGTCCTGTCAGGAGGACAGTGGATTAATTGTTCCCAGTCCAACCTGTGATTCATTCCTCATACAGGCAGAGGGGAGAGCTGTCAGATGAAAGTTATGGAGTGTATTAGATGTTTTAAAGGAAAAAATGCGCCCTAAAACATTGTTAAAACGGCTGTTGGCTGTGTTCCTTTCATTTCTGGGCCCTTTCTTGTAGTTTAGAAATGCTCATTCATTCACTCTTTACCTGCTTATTCCTGTTGAGAGCCATGCAGGGCTGGGGCGTATCAAAGCAAGGATTAGGCAGAAGGCAGGGGGGGGAAAAACCACACTGGGCAGGCCATCGGTCCGCCACAGGCAGGCAATCACATGCACAACACACAGTTGTTTTTTTGTTTTTTTTATCTCTACTCTATTGAACGTGCATGTCTTTGGCATGTGAGAGGAAAGCAGAGCAATCAGAGGAAACCCACACAAACATCAGTCAGATCCAAGACCTTGTAAGAGACTATGCTGAATCCTGAAGAAGGCTCTATAAAGTAGGGTGATTTCATAAAATAAATCTAAGTGAAGGAGTTGGCTTTCCTTTGTTCCTAACTGAATTGTTTGTTTGGCGGCCTCCACCCCCTGCTAAGCTGTGCATCCTCATCCCTTCCCCCTTGGGTTTTTCATCTTTTTGGTCAAATGCAAATTGCTTGACATCACATTGGGACATTTCCAGAGTGACTATTAGTGAAACATCAGGTTTTGATATGAGATGCTCACAATCAAAGAGCTGGAGCTTCTTTCCAGATTAACCATTTTGCTTTGACGTTCAAGTCTCATACAGGGAGAAATACCATCCCATTTCCTCACTGTCCGCAGCCTTAATAGACCATGTTGCATTTTGAATAGTGAATAGTCTCACTTTTTCTCCAACACTTGGTCATTTGCTCTTGTGGTCTATTGCTCCTTCCTCCTACATGTAAAACCTACAGCTGAATGCAACAATTTTATGTTTGCTATCATCTCCATAAGAAAATGTAAATGAGACGGGTTGGGAGAAAGTGTGTGGTATGAAGAAAAGTACGTAACAACACCTCATCATAAAATAATTCCTGGAATGCACTGAACGTCACGGATTCGAGTGTGATGGGTGTATATCTCCTTCGCATTCTTCGTCTCTTTGTCTTAAACAGTCAGGTCCTGAAGGTCAGTGGCCCCTCTGCCCCCATCCACCTCCATCCCCAACAGACAAATATATGCATACACACTCTCACACTTTCCTACATGACTAAGCAAACAAAGCAGGAACCCTCCAATCTCCCAAAGGGGTAACATACGGCTGTCTTTGTCCTTCATATATGACCACCTTTCAGGTAGCACTGATGAATTTTTCCCCTGATTCTTTGGACTTGAGTTTTAAAAATTTTTGAGTCTCGAGAGACCAGTGACAGGGGAGTGAGTACATCTTAGTTGTGCCACCTTTTTCCACAATAATCGGGCAGTTTCATCCAGGCTTTTCTCCTCTATGTGGATAAGAAAGCCTGGGAATTAAGTTAATTTTGGAGAGGTATGATATTAGTCTCTCAACCCATGTAGAGAGAAGGGGAAACAAATGACCAGACCTCAAAATGAAAGTGTGACCTTTGGGGTTACAGTCATTCATATCTGACTTTCCTCATTATTCTGTGTTTGCTAATATATATATATGGTAGCGGTCTGGGCTGGGTTTGTTCAGCCTGGCAGATTCCAGATGAGTGAGTTCACGATAGGTATGTGTGAGCAGGCATACCTTAAATTTCCATGGAAATGGCTGGAAATGGTATTGAGCACAAGTCAAAGCCTGTAGTAGCTCCATATTGAACAAACAGCGCTCACTCCTTGTAGGTTTCCTCACGGCTCCAAACGGACTGTGCCGTGCGATACTGAAACAGAGGGGGGTTATTGTATGAGTGGACACAAACAAACACATGATATTCCCTCTGCCCGGTACAGTGCCACTGCGGTGGGCCAGGGGATCAAGGCTTGTGTAACCATTCAGCTGACATGCAATAGGGCCCCACGACAGTTCTCTAAGCAAACAGGGATTATTAACAGGATCACAGGGTTTTCTCCGTACTCTTTAATCCGATAATTGGCTTCAGATCCGAACCAGTGATCTGGGCCTCACAACAGCAGAGTGAACCTTTCATAACAATAGCCTTAGCTCTTGACCCGCTGACGGCCGGACCCGCTGTCACTCAGGAACCGCAGGGCCGGAGCCACTGAAGAGCTGTGAACAACTCTAAGAATGTACCCTTTTCTGCTCTCGGAACTGTCCTCCAGTACTTTATGTCTCTTTTTTCCCCCCATCTGGATATATTTATTGCTCTTTCACCCTTTCCTCGTGTCAAAGCCCTCTCGTCCCATCTGTCCGTTCACTCTCTCTCTCCCATCATCTCACTTCTTCAGGTCAAAGCGGAATGACTGTTTTCCACTTTGCTTTCCACGTGTTGTTCCCCGGCTGATGTCATGCATATCAAAGCCGACTGCGTCATCTGTGTGAAGAGTTAGCTCGTTAGATGTTACACTTTTCCCGAGTGATAAATGTTGCCGTGCTGCTCCCTGACCTCATCTCACCCTTGATCGGATCTTCCTGCCATTGGTCCCTGGTTCTCCTGCAGGGCCTAGGGTACGTATTAAGCCGTACGTCTCCTCCGCATGAGGTAATTTCAGTTTGGCTGCAGGAGGACAGGGGGAAAAAAAAGGGAGAACGCATTTAAAAACAGAAATAAAGGAATGCAAACTGACTTACGCTGATGAAAGCCGTCAAGGGAGGGAGGTGGAGAGTGTGTGTCCTCATATCCTCAACCAGCTCAGGCAGAGTCGAGGGTGTGGGAGGGATTATGCGAGGACTGGAGCTTGTCCAAAACGGTATCCCGTCACTGCAACCTCCAGCCTCCCAGAACAACCTTAAAACATCCCATTGGCCTGGATATATGGAAAGAGGAAGGTGATGTGCTGGCCTAATCAAGTGATGTAGATGGCCACAACAGGAATAGCAGCCTCAGGGGGCAAAGTGAGTCCAGTTTTCCACATTAAGTCACAGAGTGTTATCAAATTGTTCAGAGTATGAACTACAGAAGGACAGGCTGTTCACAAATATGAGTGTTTGTACGGTGAATAGAATGACCAGTGCTTAGTTATATATGGCTGTTTTTTTTTTTTCATTATTAACACCTTAAATGTTAAAAATGCCAGTGTTTTCAATGTAATGTAGTTATGCTGGCATTCGATAACCTCGTCATCTACAAATTTAGCTTTTTGATTGATAGCTATTTGAGAGAAAAACACAACAAAAATATCTGTCTTTGATTTATGGAGTTATTTGAAGCAATCTGATTCAACAGAACCAAAAAGCACAGCGAAGCACAAGCGCTACGGCCATTTGACCGTGGTGTTTGTTTTGTTTAACTTTTATTACAGTTATTGCTCTTGTAAAGCTCACCGACAAATCACGACCTGAAAACAATACCAACCAAATGGGATATCCAATGTTTCAATCACCAATAAAAGACAACATTCCACACAAACTTTGCAATGTGTATAAAAGCCCAGGGCCAAGACATTTAATTGGAACCTGATTTGCGCTTTGGTGGGTGGAATATTTGCGCTAATTTTCACTGATAGCAGCGAGAGGAAAACTACATTTGGAAATCTTAGACTGGTTTAATCGGTAAAGCTCTTATCAGATGGGAAGATTTGTCTTTGCTGAGTGAAAGCAAACATTACGCAGAAGTGTGTCTCCAGCTCTGATACACAGCGGCTACTGTGGAGAGAGGACTGGGAGGAATCAGATAGCAGGAGGGAGATGCAGTGTCATATGTGTGTGGAGAATGCAAACACGTGAGCCTCATGAGCCTCAAGTAGAAAAAAAAGCAGGCCCGCTGACTAGAAACCCTTTACTGTCCATCATACAAATATGGTTTTAATATTGACAAGTTGCCAAACAGGCCACAATGGAAACACGGCGTGGTGCGGCTGCATAACATCCAACCACATGAGACGGATCAAACTTCTAACATTTGTTTCTGCGGAGGAGACGGAGACGAGAAACATACAAGTCGCTGAATGGAGGAATAAATCTGCTGCAAAAGACTTGGTAAACAGATCCAAATATTTACAGCAGGCCTCGGGGTAAGCATTCCTGCTGAGGCTCTTATGTGCCTCCACTCTCTTCATGCACAGAGATTTCATGCAGACAGGTGAGTTTTTATTGAAGAATGTGTTACCAGTAATCACTTGGCCTCCCTTTTGTGTATCCCTGCTCGGCCCCTGATGAGTTTGTGAGCGTGACGGCTGCTGTGAGTCAGAGCTCCCAGACGACCTGGACTAAATGGTTGTACAAGTTTTCCTTCCCCCTGAGGCGATACAAAGGTCACAGTTCACCTGTCTTTCAACCGAGGTTGGCTTGGGTCTCTTTGAAAAGGTATTCCATAACGGATAGTGGCTCTATTAAAACTGTAATTAGTAACAGAATCCCAGGGCTTTCCCGAACTTAGTGATGTACTCCAATTAACTTCAGCTAGTCTCAGATTACTTCACCATATTTGATGTATAAAGGCTCAATACATGTAAGAAGATTGGAGCAATAACAAAATTCAGAAAATTTATTTCAGCGGCGCAGGAAAATACACATTTTCTTGTGGGTCTCATTTTTATAAAAATGCAGAGCAGCAGCCAGATAAATGGCCATCTAAAATACTTTCTGCACTTCTAAAGTATTCCTGGAAGTAATTTTCTATTTTTTCCACAAGCATCTATGATCTGAATACCATTTTTTTTTCTTCCGGTACCACAACAGAATGCAGTCACATTTGTTTTTGTATTCAGGAGATGTGACTCTATTCCCAGGTTTTGCGCCAACTGGAGCTGCGACCTGCCCAGGAGCCTCAGGGGCGACTCTGGTGGGCCCCATCAAAGTAATGAATGGGTTTATTTTCACCCTAATTTAAGCCAAAAGAAATGAGCCTGATTGTGAAATGTGTGAGAATGATATTCTGATCATAATTTTCAGTCTCACCACTGGCCTCAATCCAAAGCCATGTGAACATTTGGAAAAATTTAGCTTGAATAAGCAACAAACAATACTACAACAGTGCAGCCAGTGAACATTTATCATTTTAAATATGTCAGAACCTCAATACTATCTGGAGCAACATATGTTCACATTTAAATATATTTGACTTATTGTGAATTTGACCAGACTGGCAAGCTTGAGTCTTACCTACTGGCTGATTTGAAAATTAATTTTACTCCTCTATGCAAGCAGCTCAAGTCAGCTTTCGCCTACAGTTTTTGGTGACATATTAGCTAATGGTAATCGTCGCTAGCATTAGCTTAAAGACTCGCTAACGTAAAAGCAGCCAACTTTAGCATGCTAAAATAATGTCACAAGCCCGAGCTAACTGTAGCTATCAGTCAAGATTAAAAACTTTACCTAGCTTTGTTTTTCTCGCAGTTTTCACATTAAACTCAGTGTCTTTGCATGAGATTACGCTGCAGGTCTAGCGAGTCACTATTAGCCACCGACCGTTGGTTGCCATGGAGATTTTGACAGTACTTCATCAAGCTAACGTTAGCTGCAGGCTAACGCTAAAGCTGCAAGTAA